>MU227830.1:224940-251785 GCA_018584345.1 Thuja plicata | reverse complement strand
TGCTAAGTGTTCCATTCATTCTCATGAGAGATGGGTTCATGTGAACCACTACCCATGAATTATGGGTCAATGAGTTTGACTCAAAAATTACACAGTTGAATCCTGATAGCAATATCACAATTTGACTTGCTGTAGAAAATATCTCCTACTTATCAATCAAAAGGTAGCCTATTTTATCTTGACATTGTTGAAACTACTTACTTATTGGAAAAGAATGAAGATATATGGTTATGGAATAAAAGGCTTTGTCATGTAAATTTTGATAACATGGTTAATATTAGTAAGAAAATAAAATTTAGAGGCTTATCGAGCTTATCTAAACTAGACCATGTAATGTGCAAAAATTGTCAAATGGGAAAGATGTCAAAATCTAGTTTCAAGGGAAATAATTTTTCATCTAATGATATTTTGGAGTTAGTTCATACAGACCTATGTGGACCAATGAGAACATAGAGCTATTATTGGGATAGATACTTATTTTATTTGTTGATTACTACTCTAGAATGATGACTGTCATGTTCCTAAAAGAAAAATCTGAAGCATTTAAGATGTTTAAACGGTACAAAACTAAAGTGGAAAAAGAAACTGGTAGAGAATTGGTGCGTTTGAGATCTGATAGAGGAGGTGAATTTGTTTCTGATGATTTTACTAACTTTTGTAATGAGTATGGAATCAAAAGACAAGTTTCTGCACTGAGGACACCACAGCAGAATGGAATTACTGAAAGAAGGAATAGATCAATTGTAGATTGTGCCAGAACACTGATGATTGAAAAGAGTGTTTCACAAACATACTAGAGAGAAATAGTTAGCACTGTTGTTTACACACTAAACCAAGTACAACTAAAGAAAGATACAAACAAAACACCTTATGAAATATGGTATGGTTATACACCTAATGTGAGCTATTTTAGAATATTTGGTAGTCGGTGTTATTATCTGAAAGATAATAAAAATGGTAAATTTGATTCAAAGAGTGATGAAGGAATTTCTTGGATATTCTACTAGAAGTAAATCTTACAAATGTTTGAACAAGACATCTAACAAAATCATTGAAAGTGAAAATGTGAAAGTCAATGAATTTATTGAGAAGAATGATGAGGACAACATGAAAGAACCAGAAGATTATAGTATATTTGTCTACATGGAAGAACATGATACTATACCAACGCAGATGCCTAATGTTACCATGCAACAGGGTAATGTCACCGAGAAATAGGTAGCACGGACCGAGAATCAGGAAAATGCCGAAACTGAAGATCATGACCAAGAACACAATGAATCTACAGGATAAGACAATGAAGAATAGAGAATTGAACCTGTACTTGGTAAATATGTGACAAGACATCATCCACAAAATCATATTGTTGGAGATAAAAGAGTTGGCATGATGACAAGAAGTAAGTTGAAAGACAACACTTGTTTAATTTGTGAATTTGAGTCTAAGAATGTTAGAGGTGCATTAGAAAATAAAGAATGGATTATTGTCATGAATGAGGAAATTAAGCATATACAAAAAAACAAGACATGGACATTAGTACCAAGACTGAGTGATAAAAATATCATTGGCACCAAATGGATAATCAGAAACAAATTGAATGATAATGGAGATGTAACCATCAATAAAGCAAGATTAGTTTGCAAAGGGTGTGCACAAGAAGAAGGAATTGACTATGGAGAAACTTTTGCACCCGTTGCTATACTTGAAGGAGTAAGAGTATTACTTGCATACACTACATATAAAGGATTCAAAGTATATCATATGGATGTTAAGTCTGCATTTTTAAATGGAATACTAGAAGAAGAGGTATACATTAAACAACCTGAAGGATTTGTTGGTCTTGATCAGACAAACATGGTATGTAAATTACACAAAGCTTTATATGTATTGAAACAAGCACCGAGAGCATGGTATAAAAGATTAAATTCCTATCTTATAAGTATTGGATTTATTAGAATAAGTGATAACAATAATTTGTATTTGAAAGGGGGAAAAGATGATAAGACCCTTATTGCTGAAATATTTGTTGATGATATTATATTTGGAGGTAATGACGACCTATGCACTTCATTTGCTGAAGAAATGAGGAAAACATTTGAAATGTCAATGTTTGGAGAGATCAAATTTTTTCTTGGATTGCAAATTTTACAATAGACTGCAGGTATCTATATTAATCAATCAAAATACATCAAGGAAGTATTGAAGACATTCAGAATGGAAGAATCAAAACTAGTCATAACACCTATGATGATAGGATGCAAACTGACAAAAGAAGACAAGACACCTGAGGTAAATCAAACTTTGTACAGATCTATAATTGGTAAATTGATGTATGTTGTACACACATGCCCTGACATAGCACATGCAGTTGGAATAGTTGCAATATTTTTTTCTAATCCAAGAGAATCACATATGATTGCTATAAAAAAGAATTTTTAGATATTTGAAGAATATAGAAGATTATGGACTATGGTACAAAAGAAAAGGAAAGTTTGAACTAAAATTTTATACTGATGCTGATTGGGATGGGAACATAGATGATAGAAAGAGCACTACTAGTGGAGCATTCTTTATTGGAGAAAGATTAGTTACTTGGATAAGCAAGAAGCAAGGATGCATATCTCAGTCAACTGCAGAAGCATAGTATGTTGTTGCCACTACAAACTATTCAAACATAGCATGGATAAAACAACTGTAGAAAGGCATGAATGAAGAGATCACTGACCTAGTGATAATACAAGTGCTATAAATATTTTGAAGAATCTTGTGATACATGCAAATACAAAGAACATATCTATCAAATATCACTACTTGAGGGAACAAGTACAAGACAAACAAGTGATACTAGAATATGTACAATCAAAAGAACAACTTGCAGACATATTCGCTAAACCCTTATGGAAGGATACATTTGAGTACTTGAGAGGTAGACTAGGGGTTCGTCCCTTGTCTATTGATAACTAAACTAACTAGGAGGTTGCATCAACCTACATGAAATCAAAATATCAATCATGTTGATGTAAAGCTGAACTAGACTGACACAAAGATATCAATACACTGCAAGGTACCTACTGCATTGAACACCAGAGATATTTTATTTGGCTATTGAAGAGTTGCATATTTATTTTTGGCATTGTTGTCAAAGGGAGAGAGATTAATAAAATATAGAGAGAGAATGATCAGTGAAATATATATCCACTAAAGGGAGAAAAGAGAAAGGGAGAGACATATCTAATCTACAGAGAGATTCAAGAACTGAAAAGTCAAAACTGTAGGGAGAGTCTACATGGTGAGTTTTTAATACTGAAACAGTTTATATATTCAAGCTAAGGAGAGATAAAAAAAAAAATTGTTGCATTTGTAGAACATAAGTTTGGTATTTGTTGTATGGCATTATTATATTGCATATTTCATATTGTGTTGCCATCAATGCCAAAGGGAGAGATTGATGAACTACAACTGATTGTAGGTTTGAAGTCATTTGTTGATAGTCAACCGAGTTGCAAATGTGATGATAAATGTTATCAATTAATGTATTTTCATTGACGTCAACTTATTTGAGTATCATTATGGTGGAAAAAAATTGTTATGGATTGAATATTGGAACAAACAAATTTTACGTGGTCGGTAAATGAAGAGTTTTGTATACACTGAGAGACAGTGAACACCAAGTAAATCATAGTGTATGCCGAGCACAGTGATAACCGAGCTAGGGATCGCTAACACAACAATTGACTGAGCAATTTAATCAACCAAGGCTGACTAGAATGTTGAGCTAGCAATTGATGATTTCAAGGTAAAAGATAAAGTTTGTTATGTTGATCAAATGGTTATGAAAATTCAAGGAAGATTAGATGACAAAGATTGAAACATGTTTTTAACACAACTGTCGATGATGGTTTAAGCGACAAAATCAAAAATGGAGATTAAGCGGAAAAATCTGAAGGATGAAAATTAAATGAGCCATGATTTCTATATAAGAGACAATAGATTCATTATGAAACCCATGATGTTATGATGCACACATGTGAATTTTATGCATGACTGATCAAACTGGTTAAAGACAGAACCGAGAGTTTTTCTGCAGACATCACTGAGCAAACATAGGAAAGAGCATTACTAAGCATAACAAAGTATGAAGTATGAGATGAACTAAAGTGAAAAAATTGATTAGAGGTATTATGTACTTAGCATAGATCTAAAAATCTGCAAAATAGAGTTGTATTTGAATCAGATCATTATTGTATCAGTTTAACCATTGTTACGAATAAATATCTTGACCGAGTAGGATGTGAAAGCCTTTATTATGACATTTTAATGAATGTTGAGTGTTTTTTTGTTGACCCCATAGTGAATGCATGGTCAAGAGAGAACTGTTATTTTTAAATCCTCTAACCAGGTCACATTTAATAGTGTGCATTGTAACCTTTAACAAGGTTGGCTCTTCATCGAGCTCACTTCAAAAGAGTAAAATATTTTGGGTTACCGGTCCTAAGTGGGTTTTCCCTTAGCAGGGTTTCCATGTTAAAAATCTGTGTCAATGTGCATGAATGTTATGGATTGTTATTTTACTTTATACTTTACTTTATTGACATTTATCGGTAATCACAGTATTAATTTATTGATACTCGATAAATACTATTGACTAAAGTTTGAGATTACATAATACATTTCAACGAATTGGATTATATATTTGAAATTGTTTTTATATGCATCTGGAGGAATTTGGGACTATAGGATAATTGGGAGCTAACTTATTCAACCCCCCCCCCCCCCTCTAATTTATTCTAGTATTTCTTGCTTATGTTGCACATCAAGGTTTTAAGGTATATCAGGTGGATGTGAAATATGCATTTCTAAATGGAGACCTAGAGGAAGAGGTATACATTGAGAAACCTGATGGATTTCCTCTGATAGAGAAAGAAGACATGGTTTGTAAATTGAAGAAAGCACTATATGGACTAAAATAGGAACCCAAAGCATGGTATGCGAGATTGGATACATATATGTTCAGTCTTGGTTTCAGAAAAGGTAATGTTGATAGTAACTTATATTTGAGAACTAGTAAAGAGGGAATTTTGATAATTGAAGTATTTGTAGATAATATTATCTTTGGAGACAATGATGAAATGAGTAAGAATTTATCTAAAGAAATAGAAAATGAATTTGAGATGTCTATGAATAGGTGAAATGAAATTTTTCCTTGGCTTACAAATAAATCAGAATAAAGATGGAATTTTCATTTCTCAAACTAAGTATCTTGAGGAAATGTTGAAGAAATTTGGAATGGAAGATTGTAAACTAGTTGGGACACCCATGGTGACTAGTTATATACTGATGAGAGTCAGAATGTTTTTCAATCAAAATACAGATCAATGATTGGAGGTCTACAATATCTAACTCACACCTGACAAGATATTGCAAATGCAGTTGGAATTGTAGTGAGATATCAAGAAAATCCTAAAGAGACACACCTTGTTGCTGTGAAAAAATTTTTTAGATACTTGAAAGGAATAATAGGGTATGGGTTATAGTATGAAAAATATAATGATTTTATCTTACATGCATATACTGATGTTGATTAGGAAGTGTAGATGACATAAAGAGTACAAGTGGAGGAGCATTTTTCCTTGGAAAAAGGCTTGTTTCATGGTTAAGTAAGAAGCAAAATTGTATAGCTCAGTCTACTGTTGAGTCTGAGTATGTTGATGCTTCTATTAACTGCACTCACATTGTTTAGATGAAGTAGATGATGAAGGACATTGGAATAAGTTTTGAAGAGCTAGTGGTTATCCATTGTGATAACACTAGCACAGTTAACATATCAAAGAATCTAGTAATGCATTCTAAGACTAAACATATATCAATAAAGCATCATTACGTAAGGGACAAGGTAGAAAAAAAGGAGATTATATTGGAGTACATAAGTACAAAGGAACAAATTATTGACATATTTACTAAACCTTTGCCAAAAGATGTTTTTGAGTATCTTAGAAGCATGCTTGGAGTGAGAGCCCCTCCTTATGGTAATTAATTGATGCATGAATGCATCAGTCCAGTAAGCTATTATAGCTATATCATTTTCTAGACTTGATGCTTGGATCTACTCCTTAGGTGGGGTGATTGCAGGTACTGAATAGTTTCATTTGGGTGATTTTGCACGTGGTTATTGTAGGCATGAAGATTTGAAAAGGCTACACCTTGCATAGTTATGATGATCAGAGATTGATTAATGGCTTCCTTTGCCATTGATGTCAAAGGAGACATTAAATGATAAAAATCCTTATTGTTTAGGGAAAACTGTGTTGAGGATATTGAGAACATTGTGTGGGAAAGCTATGTTGAGTATATTGAGAAGATTGTGTTGAGTACTTTTGGGTTGATGGATTTTCACATATGTTTCCATCAATGCCAAAGGGGGAGATTATTGGAATTGGTTTCATTATTGTTGTTGGCAGTCATTTTTTTTCACTGATGTCAACATATGTTTCTAACATGACTGAACGGACTGGTTATTACTGTTACTTGGATGACTGTCAGAAGTGTACGGGTATTGTATGGATTATTCAGGGTGTGCGAAGATAGGGATGTGTACAAGAATGTGTTTTGATCTTATTTCTAAGATCACATGGATTAAGATGGCATATTGAATAAGTTACAAATTTTTTAGTGAAGACTAGATACCGGTCCGTGATAGAGAAGTATGACAGAGTTAGTCTCTGTGTTTTAAGGATAACTTGCATGCGACATGGATTCTGGTTATGCGAGATTGAGGGATGGAAGAAGACATGCTGAGGAATTTTAGTTATGTTTCACGAGTTAGAGGACTCTTGTGATGTCATTTGTGGCGTGTGATATGGAGGAGACCTATTTAATGCTGACTTTGGAGATGAAGCGTGTATTGTGATTTGCAAGCGTAGATTAGGGATCTTAGATTATATTTGATGAATTGTAATTGATGTTTACTTGTTATAGATATTGTTTGTATCTTAGCAAGGGGTTATGTAATCATTTGTATATTGGGAAAGCCTAATTGGCCGACCTGATATATCATTGTAATAGGGTATATAAGAGAGATCTTTTCTTGTTTGAAAAGCGTATGTATGTGAAGTGGAAATGAAATTGTGGAAGTTGTGAGCTTGTGTCTACTAGATGTAAAGAAAAGGTTGTGATTTTATTACTTCAATGGAACTAATCAAGAAAAGACAATTGTTATCAGACAGTTTAGGATTTGAGACAAACAAATCCATAGTTCATCAAGAATACCTGTATACAAATGACTTGTTACAAGAAGGAAGTTGAAGAGACAAAAAGAAAAGCTTGGAAAATCTCAAGCGGTGTGAGAGAAATTATATTCCAAGATAATTAAAAAATAATTACAAAGTTCAACATATAAGGTGAATGAAACCCTAAAAAGGTAAAAAGCTAGGTTGTGCATAATAATTAATATAAATATTAATTATGATGCACCTAAGAGACAACTTAAGTAAAATAGAGTAATAAACAATTTAATTAATTAAATCAAAGTGATCTAATTAATAAGTGAAGACATATAATTACTATAACACTCCCCCTTAAGAGAAGCTCAGGAGGTAAGCTAACCTAGCACAGCTATGAAAGCAGGAAATGGGTCTTGGCAACAAGGCATGATCAGGTACCCAATACAAGGAAATCTCTATAAATCGGAGACAAAGGAGAAAACCCAGTGGTAAAAACTCCTCTCCAAAAAGACATAGAACAAACATGCTGAAAAAAAATGAAGGAAGGAAGGCCTTAAGAAGACCCCCCAAGGACAACTTCCATCACCCCAAGCATAGAACGCAACTGAAGATAGCGCAGAGATGCAAAAGGTTTAGTGAAGATGTCAGCAACCTGTGCATCTGTGGGAATGTACTCCAAAGTGAGAACACCATCCTGAATCTGCTAACGAGTGAAATACATATGAAGCTCAATGTGTTTAGTGTGTTGATGCTCAACTGGGTTGTGGGAAATGTGAATAGCACTCTGATTATCGCACCAGAGAATAGTGGGACAATAAGGAGGAAAACCAAACTCAGTCATCAACTACAAAAGCCATAAAATCTCCTAACTAGCATGCACTGCAGCTCTGTACTCAGTCTCTGTAGATGAAAGTTTGAGCATTCTGCTTCTTGCATGACCATGTGATAGGACCAGAGCCAAGACAGAAAATAAAGCCAGAACTAGACTTTCGATCATCAACATCACCAGCCCAATCTGAGTTAGTGAAGCCAACAATGTGAGGATCCCCTGATGTGTAATAAATTCCATACATAATGGTGCCTTGAATGTATCTCAAAATACGCTTGGCAGCTTTCCAGTGACTCTCATGAGGCTCATGTGAAAACTGAGAGACAAGACCAACTACAAAGGAGAGATCAGGATGTGTGTGTGTATCAGGTCAACAAACTGCCAACCAATTGTCGATACAATGTAGGATCCACTGAAGTCAAAGTGAAAGAGGTAGACAATGTAACACTTGACTAAAAATGTGTGGGAGAAGGCTTGCAAGAAAGCATGTTAAAGCACCAAAGCATGTCAAGAGCATACTTCTGCTGGTAAATAAAGATCCCAGTAGAGGATTGAACAAACTGTAGACCAAGAAAGTAGTGTAACAGACCAAGATCAGCCATCTCAAACTGCTCCATCAATGCGCGCTAAACATCCTGAATCATAGAAGATGAGCTACCTGTGATGAGATGATCATAAAAATATAGCACAAGGATCAAAATCTCATCCTCAAGATGTTGAATGTAGACTATAGGATTAGAATGGCAGTGTGTGAAGCCTGTGGAAAGCAGAAAAGAGTCCATCTTTTCATACCAAGCCCGAGGGGCCTGTTTGAGACCATCCAAAGAACACCAAAATCTGCAAACCAAGGAGGAATCCTACACAAATCCCTGAGGCTGATCCATGTAAATCTCCTTAGTAAGATCACTGTGCAAGAATACACTCTTCACATCCATCTAAAAAATAGGTCATCCCTAAGAAGTTGTGAGGGATAAGACAAGGTGAATAGAGTTCATCTTGGCGACAGGGAAAAATGTCTCAGTGTAATCAATACCCTCAACCTGTGAAAAACCCTTCACAAAAAGACGTGCCTTGTACTTATCAATAGAACCATCAGTAGAAAACTTACTATGATACAACCACTTGCATCACACTAACTTTCTTCCCTTAGGAAGAGAACAAAGATCCCAAGTATGATTCTTCATCAAATAAGAATACTCATCCTCCATAGCACTGTCCAACTCAGGATGTCCTATTGCTGCTAAAAATGTCTGAGGATACCACAAATGGCATGACTCAGAAGGCTAGAACCTGCAATATGAGATTGGGTGCAACTGGAAGATGAAGGGTCACCAGCCAGAGATCCGACAGCTTCAACTGTAACACGAGCCCATCTAGGCATCTGTGGAGGATCTCATGGTGGAGGTAAATGGGGATCACCAAGATCATCATCCTCATCATCCTGAAAAGAATATGGAAGGGATGAGGGAGTAGTGGTAAGTGAAGTAGACTATGGAAGTAGGGTATCTACTATAGGAAGGCGCTCATCAAACTGGACATCCTGTTGAAATAGGACCTCTCTAGAATTAGGATCAAACAACTTGTATGCCTTAACATCCTTTCAGTAGCCAACAAAAATGAGGTGTCAGCTCTTCTACTCCATTTCTCTCCTCTGAGCATCAGGCACCAATGCCCATGCTTCACTACCAAAAACTCATAATAAAGATACTTTAGGCTTGACATGATACCAAGCGTCCTTAGGAGTCATATGTCAAACTGCCTTGTGATGCATCTGATTCTGAATATATATGGCACAATTGATTGCCTTTGCCCAAAAGGATGAATCCATGGGCCAGAACTAAATCATAGAATTAGCCATCTCCCAAAGTATTTTGTTCTTACATTCTGCTAAGGGGTGTAGGGAACTGAAAACTAATGTTGAAGACCATGTTCAGAGCAAAAATCCCTAAAAGCTTGGTTCACATACTCCCCCCATTATCTGTGTGTATCCACTAAATAGAAAGACCAGATTGCTTCTCCACAAATGTCTTAAATACTTGAAATGAATCAAAGACATTAGACTTGTACTTCAAAAAGTACACCCATGTGCGCCTGGAGAAGTCATCAATGAAAGTAAGCACATATCTAGCACCAAAAAAGGAAGTAGGAAATGAAATGAGGTCACTATGAATAAACTCCAATGGTGCCAAAGCATGAGTAGCTTGTCCCTGAGGAAAAGGATCCCTATGTTGTTTGCCAAGAACACAACCCTAACAAACACCATCATTGCAGGAAATCTAAGGAAGCCCAAGAACAAGTGCATGTGTGCTCATCTACTAAAGATATCTGTAATTGACATGGACCAAATGCTCATGCCAAAGTCTGCTCACTGAATCTTCATGTGTTATAAGATAGGAACTTGTACCATCAGAAGTCTCAAATCCATCAAATCTGTATAGGCAGGATGTAGAGTCAACACCCCCAGTAGCCACAATCAAATCAGAATCATGTAAGTCCCAAATAACCACATCATGTGGTGAGAAATCAACTTTATTACCAAAGCCAGAGTGGAAAATCTGATAGATGGACAATAGGTTCATCGAGATCTCAGGGACAAACAAAACATCGTAAAGAGAACCCCCAGCTAATGCAGCAGAACCAGAACCCAAAACAAAAATATGTGATGAGTTCCTCAAAGTAATTTGTGAAGTAGCACAAGGAGCAAGTGAGGTGACCAACTACTGAGTGTGAGTCATATGGTGAGAGGCACCAGAATCTAAAATCCAGGTGGGCCCAGAAGTCATTTCTTGTGTAGTAAGAGCATGACCTTTCCCTACAGGGGAGGATGTGGACTAAGGAGAAGAAATGTGATGCTCCTGCATGGCTTCCTTTAAAGCCTCCAAATGTTTCCAACACCTTGAAATGGGATGGCCATCCTTGCCACAAAAACTACAGGTCTCAACTAATTTCTTCTTAGTCTTGGAGGTAGACTCAGCAGACTTCAAAGAAGATTTACCCTTTGAAGGGTTAGCTAGAGGTTTTGGATCAATTTTTTGTGCAAGTTTGGAGGAATACTCACTGTCTACTGAATATTTCTTCAGTTTGGCTTTCTGTTATGGTTTCCCATGTGAAGACTAGGAAACCAATGCTTGGCTTGAAGAGCCAAAAGCATCCATCTGTTGGATCTTTTCCTGTTCCCGTGTCATCCGATCATAGAATGTATCAAAGGAAGGCATGGTGTGTCTGGCACCCAAAGCATCCATGGTGGAGTAGAAAGTGGAAGAAAAGATTTGATAGTATCCTCTCAACTTTGAGAGTATCAGGAAGATACACTCATCATCTATCTTGGTTTCCCCACATCCCTGCAAAACTGAACACAAAGAATTAAACTTCATGAAGAAGTCCTCAGTGGTGGGAAAGCTGGTAGGAGTCAAAGAAGTCAACTCTGCATCAAGCTATAGTGGCTGGAACTCATTCACTATGCCAAACAAATCTGAAAACTTACCCCAAATAGCCCGAGGAGTGGTTAAACCATCCAGGTGAAACAAGAGACTGTCGGAGATGTTCAGTGCAATCAAGCTCATGGCTTCATCCATTTTGTTTCTATGTTGAAGAACCTCAAAAGGGCATTGCAGGATAGGTTGGTGCTCATCCAGATATGACCATAAGCCACATGACATAAGCAGCTTGGTCATGTGTGCTTTCTAGGTGTGATAGTTATGTGGTGTCAGCCGGGCCACAGAGGGGCCCGACATTGAGAGAAGAAGACGAAAGTAGAAGGGTCTTTTCTGAAGTAAATTACAGAAAGGAAAATGCACCCCCCACAATGTATAATTCTATCCCTCGTACACCAAATAAATAACTAAAGAAACCATGAAAAACAAGGAGAAAACTTGGACGCTGGATGCAGAGATGGAGGAAACTGAATCCTCTACTTCAATGCCAAAAATAGGAACTCAAATGGCTAAATCGTTAAACAAAACCAACATCATCGTCTCCGGCTCAGAAAGAGCTTTTCAAAAATATTTCATTTTCCAAAAAATGACACCGTATGCAAAAGTTATGGCCAAAAAACCAACTGCACCTCCAAAAAAAGATCTCTCTAGAAAAACACAGAGACGACAAAAAATTTGACGATCGAATGAATGTCACCTGTCCATGGCAAAAAAATTGACAGTCGTAGGGCTGTCAAAAGACTGTCGCCCGTAGGGAATATTCTGGTGCCAGGAAAAAGATTCTGGTCACTAGATGTTGATGTCACCCCCTAGAATGATGACTTCACAAGGGGCTGACCAGCGGAGGCGCCTGGGTGGCGCTCTGGCTACTCACAAGTGGCACTATGTCAGTGGCGCTGCTGAGCTACTAGCTAGAGGCACGTCGATGGGGCCGGTCATGGGCTGAGCCGAGGTGGTGTACTGGTGCTATGACTGACTGCACCCCAAAAATGTGCCCTAAGAGGGGTTTTTTTATTTTATTTTTTATTTTTTTTGCCTTGGGAAGCATGTCGTACGGCCTCAAGGGGCAAAAAAAATTCCCAGATGCTGCTGTGGCCAAATATGGCCAACTTTATATGAAAATTTGATCTCCCAGGCCTTCTGACCACAATGCAGGTGTTTGTTTTGGCTTAAAGTGCTCCAAGAAAAAATGTCTCTTCTAGATTGAAGAATAAACCTAGAGAAGCTATGGTTTTCATCCTTGAATCACGGCTTCAAGACCTCTAGACCAGGCAGTAGCAAGGAAGCCCTGATACCATGTGGGATATGAGACAGACAAATCCATAGTTTTCCAAGAACACCTACATGAAACTGACCTGTTACAGGAAGGAACCTAAAGAGACAAAAAGTAAAGCTTGGAAAATCTCAAACGGTGTGAAAGAAATTGTATTCCAAGATAATTAACAAATAATTAAAAAGTTCAACCTATAAGGTGAATGAAACCCTAAAAAGGTAAAAAGCTAGGTTGTGCATAATAATTAATATAAATATTAATTATGATGCACCTAAGAGACAGCTAAAGTAAAATAGAGTAATAAACAACTTAATTAATTTAATTAAAGTGGTCTAATTAATAAGTGAAGACATATAATTACTCTAACAGACAGTTCACTGGATTGTATATCTCTATGCATTTGTATTTTGGATAGTGAGTCCTAAGGGTGGATTTAACCTTCTTTAGGCAGTGTACATGGGTAGTGAGCCTATTGTTATCTTGACTCCTAACAAGTTTTGTCCTCTAACAAGGGCTATGTACTATAATGCATCAATAAGCTCCTAACAATGCTAAATATTTTAACAGAGATAATATACTCTCGGTACATTATTTGTGGGTGCTAATTCCCACTAGGGTTTTACCTTTAATAGGGTTTCCTCAACAATAAAGGATTGTGTTATGGTGTTTTTATTTACTGTGTTATCATTTGGATTAAATTTTTGTTTTATAAGGTTTAAGGTTTAATAATATGTCTCATAACTAATTCACCCCCCCCCCAGTTGTATTGATGGACTGTTATTCCTAACACCACCAGATAGATTTATCTCCATGAATATCCTTGTTCTTAGATAGGACCGCATTATGAGATAAAAGGTGTCTCACAAGTTCCCATCCTCTTTGAATTTCCTTAAACAAAGTTGATCCAACAACTTTAACAAAGAATGATCAAGTGACCAAATCATAGAGAAGAATCCCTTTCCAATAATATCTCTTAGCGGGGACAACTCAACTAATATTATTTCTAATCAAAATTTTCCAGGGCTCAGACCCCTTTAGGGCCTTGCATATCCACTTAGCCACAAGTTCTAGGCCTTGTGTTAAGAGTTCATTTAATCCTATACCTCCAACTTTTCTACTCATTGTGCACCGTCCCTATTTGACCGCATGAAAATTTCCCCCCCTTTGTCATCTGACCACAAGAAGGTTTTGTTGTATTTTTAAATGTGGTTGAATTATGCCTGATTGAATAGCCAAGCTTATGTGTAATAGATACTATAGGAGAATAGGATCTTCTGAGAAACCTGAAATCTCTCTGCCAAAGATAGGAAATGTTTGTTCCATTTGCTCAGTTTCTTATCAATTTTGGTACTTACCCATAGCCACATTTCTCTTAGGTTTAGAGATAAAGAGAAATGGATGCCCAAGTATCTAACATGGTGTTTGGACCCTCCCCAAGTAGGTTCATACCTAGAAAAATACATTGGGGGATTATCATCCCATCCCACTATAATGGTTTTAGATATTGAAATCTTACTTCCTGAAGCTTTGCAGAATAAGTCCAGTTTATGCATAAGTTTCCTCAAGTTATCCTCTTCCAATGTGAAAAGGATTGTAGTATCATCTACAAATTGGACATTCAATATGTCTTCTGCATTGGGAAGGGAAATCCCTTGAACCTTGGGAGAGATAGATTCACCCCTTAATAGGTAAAAAAGGGCATCTTCTATAATTACAAACAAAACTAGTGCCAGAGGACAACCTTGTCTTATAGATATAGATAAAATGATAGGTTCCAACACATATCCATTCACATCCACTTTAGCATTGGCATCTCTCATCATAACATTCACCATATCCTAAAAAATCTTTGGGAAGCCAAGGCTATCCAACATCAGGAATATGAAGTTCCATTCAATTAATCATAGGCCTAGTCATAGTCGATAAGAAACATGTTGGTTGATTGATTGGAGTCCTTGTCCCAACTCATCACCTCCCAAAATGTCAGGTTTTCTAGAATGTACTTGCCCTTAACAAATCCATATTGGGTAGGATAAATGACCTTTAGGAGAATATTTTCCAGTCTCTTAGCAAGAATCTTAGTGAGTATTTTTTAGAATACATTTAGTGGGGTAATTGGCCTCCAATTATTTATTAGTGTATTGTATCCCTCCTTAGGAATCAGTTTGATGACTCCTTAATTTATCTCTTTACCAAGAGACCCCTGTCTAATAGCTTCCTTATACACTTCGTGCAACTCTTCACTAACCCGATTTATGTTGGACTTGTAAAATTCCCCTAGAAGGCCATCAAGGAACATGGCTTTATTATTCTCCAAGGATCTAATAGCACTTGTGACTTCTTGCAATGTAATCTCTTTTTCAAGGAGAGTGACATCCTTATCATTAAAAATTTTAGGAATAATATTTCTAATTTTATGTCTTATAGTTGACATCTCATCCCCTGAATATTTAGAGGAGAAAATGTTAGAATAGAATTGCACAAAGGCAAGAGACACCTCTTTATGACCATATATGTTTACATCTCCCTCCCAAATACACTCAATCCTCTTTTTGGCCTCCTTATTTTTAAGATGCTAGAAAATTACTTAGATCCCTTATCACCATGATTGAGCTACTTAATCCTAGCTCTGACCTTGGATCCTTGGATTTTGTTGTTTTGGATTCTTCTCAAAGAGTTCTTGGCCCAAGCAAGATTTTCAGTGTCATTTTGGTTACTAGGGTATTTTTTAATACAATCTTCTGCATCAATTAGCTATTCATGAAGCACCACTTATTGTTGTCTAGCATCTTTGTCTATTTTTTACCTACCACCTGGAAGATTTTTCTCTACCTCTCAATATTCTGATTCCATCTATCAATGACTAATCATGCTTGACATTCCAAGTATTAAACTAACTAATGAGGGAAATGACATTCAAAATTGAATCACTATCCAACAACATAGTATTAAGAGCAAATGATTCTTTTTTGGGACCATTGGAGAGAGATAGGTCCTTGGATGAGATCTCAACTAGGATGAGGTGATGAGTAGAGAGGGTATATGGAGTGAATTTGACAATGGATCCACCATTCTATTTGATGATCTTACAGAACTTGTTTGCATAAAAATGATCCAGTCTACTATAGATTCTCTTCTTGCCTTGCTGCAAGTTGCACCAGGTGAACCAGATGCCAAGATTGCTACCTTATTACCTGCAATAGGATCCCAAAGGTTGAACTTATATGATTTGTCTATGCTAGAAGAACTTCTCATCTTTCCACTCAAATTTTCACCCCCCTAATTTGTCTTGTGGTCTCTCCACCATATTAAAGTCACCAACAAAGATCAATGGAATATCCTCTAACTGAATCATCCATTTCCAAAGCTCCATTTTCCTTCTATAGTCATTGGGAGCATAAAATGAGCATATCACTACATCCACTCCCTTATCTCTCAATTGCAAGGGGAAGAGCCCCATCTCACCATCGAGTCTTTCCATTTAATCCCAACCAAAATAGTTGCACCTCCTTTTCCTTTGGAGTGATTGGTAGTGAAGAACACTACATCCCTTAATATACACTTCAAATTTATATCCAAGTTGAACTGAATTGCTTTGATCTGTTATAGGAGGAGGATATCCATGTTTTTATACATATTGAGGAACCTCTTGAAAATGTACTTTCTGTCAGGGGACTCTAGTCCCCTCAAATTCCAGGAATCACACTTGAAGTTCATGGGGAAACATCCATGGGGGTTTAAAGTTGCTATAGCACTTTGGCAAGGCATTTTGAGAGCATTTTCTCCCTGACTTAGAATTGGTGTATCCAAGAGGCCCACCTCTTTTTTTTGTAATTTTAAATTTTGCAGCCTATTCGACCTCCAAGGATGGCTTCCTTTTGTGCTGAGATTTAGTATTAGATTTATCCTTGGAGGATTTAGTTTTCTTTCTACCTTTCTTACCTTTTAGATCTTTCATAGCTTCAGAAAAAGCCCCTCCAAGGTTAGAATTATCAAAAAGAATGATGACCCACTCCAATTTTTTATCATCACTTATCCTAGAACCTGGAATAGCCGCATTGAGATGTGATCCACCAAGATCCTCTCCTTTCGAGGGGGGAGTCAATAGTATTAGTGTGTCTTCCTCTACTGACATCAAAGTGAGGGGGGCTAATGGGAGGGGAGATATGTATAACAATAAGAGAAAAATTAGAGAGACAATCTTCAGAATCATAGAATTCATTAATAACATCAAGGGCTTTCCCTTCATCTATAATATCTGAGCTAGGCTTAGCCCCCGACTCTTCATGGTCATCCTCATTGTCCTCTCCTACCATATCCACATTTAATCTAGTCTCCTTAGAGGGTGGAATCTAGGTATTAGTGACTGGGACCCCAAGGAGAGGGGGTCTTAAGTTTCCACCACAATACAACCATTTAAAGTTTTGTGTGGGACTAAGTTCTTCTTCCGTCAAGATATTTTTCTCCAACCTTTATCTTATTTATACAACTTTCCTGGTCTTTATTAAGGCCAATTTTTGTGCATTAAAGGTCTTGGGCAAGGGTGGGCTAGCAAGGGGCTCGACCAAGGGTAGGGAAGGCTTAGAAGGAGATTCTGAGAAGTAGAACTTCCTAAGGGCGTATTTTAGGTCTTTCAACTTTACAAAAATGACATCACTATGGTCGTCAACAATAGGGGAGTGAGTCTAATGAGGAGTGGGAGGATGAAAGGGATCATGCAGATTGTCTAGGTTGAGTGGGGAAGACAAGTTTTAAGGAGAGGGAGGAGGGGGAGGAGGGACAAAGGCCCCCGACCTCAAAAAACTAGCGGAAGAAGAGGCAGTGCAACCCATAGGATTACCTTCACCTTGATTTGAAGAAGAATCCTTGTTGCCATTTGAATTCATATTAACACATGGTGGTTTCGAAGGGTTAATATTATTTAAGAGAGGGAAATTCTATTAGAGTTAATGAAAATTCAACCTTCCAGCTCCCAAGAATCACTTGCATGCAAACCTATCATAGAAAGAGAGCAAAAGCTATGGAGGCCAGAAATAATAGATCGATGAAAGAGGAAACATATTGTGTAAACAATAGAGAGAAAAACCTAAATACAATAGAATTATCTAAAATTAATATTTACAAAGAGATCAAACCTTATAAAGGTGATCAAAATCCTAAAAGGGAAAAACCTAGGTTGCATGATAATAATTAATAAAAGAAATAATTAGTATATGCCTAAAGTTTGGCTTAAGTAAACTAGAGATAATAAGTGACTTAATAATTAAATCAAAATGATTTAATTAATAAGTGAAATAAATTATTACTCTAACACCCCCCTTAAGATAAACTTAGGGAGTAACTTTAACCTAGAAACAACTACTGAAAGCAGGAAATGGGTCCCGAAAACATGGCCTAATAAGGTACCTAAGTACAAAAAAATCTCTATAAAGAGGATAAAAGGAGAAATCCTAGTGGGAAAAACCCCTCTCCGAAAAGAGATGAAGACTAGTGAAGGACTGAAGAAGCCTCCAAACTAGAGAATGTCCCAGAAGAGAGGAACAAAGGATGAACATGAAGAACACCACTGAAAAATGAAGTCGCAAACATTGTTGAAGAATAACTGTTGGAACCTCCATTGTAATAGAACATGATCATGTAGAGAATATTGTAATTTGCATGAGTTCCCTCAAATGGCACTACTCAAATCAGGATGAAAAACAAAGGCAAACATCAAAACTCAAAGATATTGATGGAAAAAACCACCAAAGTTTGAAGAGCTTATCAAAAGATAGAAGGATGCCTCCAAAATAGGAATGAAAGATTTTCCATATGGTAAATGATCCATCTCACCAAAATGGATAGGTACCCGGCCACTTCATCCACCTAGTACATAGGAACAAATACTAAATATATAGATCACTCTATTGAACTGAGGAAACATTTAGAACCAATAGGGGATAGCCCCCCATAATGTTGAGTAGGGAGAGGCATGATAGGTACACTGAACCAAACTGCTAAGAATAATTGCATGTCGAAGAATCAGGAACATGAAAAGTGTAGAAGAAAGTACAAACACATATAAAGGATGGTGTTGTGGAAGGATCAGTCTCTTAACACACATCATGAGGCTAATGTCACGGAAGGAACACTCACTTTACAAAGGTAGATCAAACCCCCCATGGCACTTTATAATGTAGTGTGAGTAAAAGAAAGCACAAAATGTACAAGATCCCAAGCATGCAATAGATGACACTTTATCGTAGTGCGTTTACAAAAAATAAATGCTACAAGAATAGATGTCTACAATGCTGAGGAATGACAAAAAGCTATAAGAACATGAGTAACAGCTAAAAAGAGTCATCCCATGCAAGGAAAATGATCCCAGGACCTGAAACATGCAAGATAATCACCAGATTGAAAAACTTAAATAATTGTATAAAATGTATCTAGAGAAGATTCTATAAATGAGACCCATACCACAGTAAAGAGAATAGAAATAGCTTTCCAACGATATGCAGAAGTCAAAAAATGGAGCCCACATGAGCAAGATATAGCTCTTGGAGTGAAAAAAGGAACCCTAACTTTGACTGGCAAAATAGCTATAAGAAGGAAAAATCAGAAAACAAAACCTCCAAAAAAGGATAGGGCTCAGAACCAAGTTTTCAACGATATCTTGTTTTCCCAAAAACAATACCGTATGCTCAATTTATGAGCAAAAAAAATGAAGACTGCTCCAAAACAAGAAGAGTCCCAAGAAATCTTGGCTAAATTTGGTGAAGCTTGACTAAATCTGGCGATATGGCGGGACTGCCAAACTTTTGGCCAAAATTGGCAGAGGTGCCAAGAAGAAATTTTTTTTTTTGAAAAATAATAATAATAATTTTTTCGCCGCCTTGAAAAACATACCTAGAAAAAAGGTCGTACACCAATTTTTTTGCCTCAAAATGCAATTGTGTCCAAACTGGAGGTTCCTTAGATGAAAATAGGGGGTTTGGGGCCTTTTGAGCGCAACTGTCAACTTTGTTTGAGCCCAAAGTGCTCTAACCCCCCCAGATCCACAAAAATCTGAAACAAAAAACCTATTGAAAAATACATATCTAAAGAACATGGCCAAATCTCTCATGAAGAGAACAAGTGCATGATGATCTGAAGCTCTGATACCATATTGGAGTTGATGAAAACTCAACTCTATAGCTCCCAAGAATCACTTGCATGCAAATCTATCACAGAAAGAGAGAAGCAAAAGCTATGGAGGCCAGGAATAACATATCGATGAAAGAGGAAATATATTGTGTAAATAATGGAGAGATAACCCTCAATAAAATAGCATTCTCAGATAATGAATAATTACAAAGAGATCAAACCTTATAAAGGTGATCAAAACCCTAAAAGGGAAAAACCTAGGTTGCAAGATAATAATTAATTATTATATGCCTAAAGTTTAGCTTAAGTAAACTAGAGATAAGTTTAGTTTGGATTCAATAGCTTTAGGGATAAGTTTCCACAAATAGGGAGGGATGTTTTTTACTGTGACCCATCTAGGACATGATAGGGAAAGAACCTCTACCTTATTTTCCTTAGCTGTCCATGGGATGGATTTTAATGTGCATGAACCAATGTTCCAAAATTATCTTTTTACCATAGCTTTTTTAGATTTCAAGGAGGTAAAGAAAATGAGAAAATGGTCACATTGAATCATGCAAAAAAAAGAAAACTTAAACCCTAGTTTAGAGTTCCAAACCTTATTCATCCAATCATTCATGAACATCCAAGAGGGGAGATGAGAGATATCATGGACAACAAGAAAAATTGCAATACATCCTAACTATCTTTCTCAACCTTTATTGCTTGGTTCATCAAAGAGTAATGAGGGGCAAAAAAACACCCTTACCTCCTCCGCTATCATGGGAAGAAGACAAGCCTTCACTCAGAGCCCCACCCATTATGAATGTGACACCTTTTGGGATGCAATATTTTTCCTCAATGACCTCCTTGAAGGTTTTCCTAGGAGCAACAACAAATTATGGGATGCCAATGGGTTGAGAGGGTTTAGTAATCGCAACATTCCCATCTCCCATGTAAGGATGGAAATAAATATAGTCTCAAAGAGGATGACCTCCCTATGAGGGCCTAGTAACCCCTCACACGTGATGGGAGACCTCCTCACACAGAAGATCCAAGGGATAAATCAATTTGGAGAGCCTCAATTTTCTAGAGTTGAATCAAATAATAATTAATTATTGTGATTATTGCTATCAGGATTCAACTGTGTAGTTTTTTTAGTCAAACTCATTAACCCATGTTTCATGAGTAGTGGTTCACAACAACCCATCTCTCAATAAGAATGAATGGAACACTTAACACTCATTGCATCTAGGTGATGCTCACAGAGGTGAAGCACCAAGACATCTTAGGAGGTCACCCATCCCAGTACACAATTGAATCCTAGTGGCAATATCACAATTTGACTTGCTATGGAAAATACCTCCTACTTATCAATATTTAATTATTACAAATTTATAATTGTTATATATTTACTTATGTATATTTATATTCATTTTTTATGATTATTCTTTTTAAAAGATATTATTTCTTTAAGTTAGAATTTATATTATATTATAAGATTTTTATATTTTTATAAGATATTTATAGGTCACCATTTTAAATTATTTTATTTTGTAGGACAATAGACTTTCGAGACCAACTCTCTCTCTCTCTCTCTCTCTCTCTCTCTCTCTCTCTCTCTCTCTCTCTCACACACACACACACACACACACACACACACACAATATCTTTATCTTTTTTTTATCTCTATCTCTTTGTTTCTCTTGTTGAAAGAGAAATTTGTAATCTTGAAAGTGAGGTGACAAGTTCAAATTCCACTAGGGGGTAGGGTATGTACGCCTCATTTGTAGCACAATTAGGTGCATCCCCCAAGGAGTATGGGGTAGTCCCATATTGTTGTCACCATATGTAGACCCAAAAACATATGACTGGTATCTTGGACTCTAAAAGGACCTTTCTTGTCCTTTTCTCCCCATCAATTCATATTTCTACGTGTCTCTACTTTCTATATCATCTTTATTTCTCCCCCTCCCTCTCTCTTTATCTCTATCTATTTATATATGATTTAATTTATAATGTATAATATTATAGATATATTCACACCATCTATATATTATAAATTTATATATTATAATTAATAATATATATATATATATATATAATTATATATTGTTACTAAATAATATTATATACTTATTAAATATGTGTGTGTGTGTGTGTGTGTGTGTGTGTGTGTGTGTGTGTGTGTGTGACACACCTCTTCCTTCTGACAACCTCCTTTGCATTTTTCTTGAAACTTACGCCAACACCAAAATAGAGGTGTTAGGAAAATCCAATTGTATGATTACTTACACATTAGTATGTTAGGGCTTCAAATCCTCAACAATCTAGCAAAGCACCCTTAAAATTATGGCAAGATTGGAAGCAAAGAATAACTCATGGTTAGGATTATTGAATTTATAGAGATAAAGGTAATCTTTGAGTACAAAGCATGGATTTAAAATGTAAAGTTATCTCTGCATTTTCTGAAAATGGCTTCTACCACCAAGGGCACAACAAGGGAAGGGCTGAGAAAAGAGATCCCAACAATTGTCTTCACAATAAGCAATCTAAGAGATGTTCTTCTATATCGAGGGTTCGATCATGTACAACTCCAAATCCTAGTTGTTAAGACTTTGGAAAACCTTGCTATGGAAGATGAGATCAGAGAGAGCATTGGAAGCACCGACAGAGTGATGAATGTTCCCTTTTCTCTATTTTTCATTAACGATGATGAGGAGACAAAGTATTTGGTTTCCAAAGTTGGTAATGCCCTTACCCTATAAGTTTATAATAAGTGTATCTTAGTTTAAGTTTTATTTTGTAATAATGTGTGATAAGAATATATTAAAAAGTAGTGTTGTAATAGTATTTGTTGATGAGCTCATAAAAATAATAATTTGAAACTGATAGGCTCTTCTAAGTTGTATGTATCATAATTTTATTAGGTTAATGAAAATTATAATTGTGAAGATTATCATTGGCTTAAAATTGGATTTGTACTAGGCACAACTCTGACTAATATATTTGAAGTTAAGTTTTTTCTTTGAACAAGGATTTGTTGGAATGATTTTGTAGATTGATTAGTTGATTTTTGAATACTAAAGTAGTGAACAAACACATAAGAACAAGAAATAACTCAACTAATTTGTGTTATTGTAAAATTTGTTTTGGATTTAGTTATGGAATTATCTATGGTAATTTCCAATAATAATAATAATAATAATTTATTATTATTAATTAGTACTTAATAAAATGTAATTAAACAAACAATATTTCCTTCAAACTTTTCAATATTTTTTAAAAAAAATATTTTATCAAGAATGTGATATATGAGTATACTTAACTTGATTTTAATTAAATACATTAAAATAATTGAGTTCATCTAGGGTACATAGGATACACTATCCATCACGAGATGTTCAATATTATTAAATCATAATAACATTCTATTTACATAGTATAGTGGACAAATTTTTCCTCTTTTGAAAATTAGATAAATAACTGACTCCTAACCCAATCTAGGGAGAAATTCACCACTATTAGTTGAGTTAGTCACTCATGAATACACTCTCTACATCCAATTTGCAAATACCTTCTAAAATGATCAATCCTTAACTAATTTATTTCAAAAGAATAATTTTAAATGATACTTTTAACTAGAAAGTACTAAAGGAAACAACATTCCATTATAAGTTTATAAAAGAAATGTTATAGGCTATAGGATAAGAAATTGAAGGTGTAAGATATGAAATGTGTGGGGAAGATAAGATGTTCCTTTTAGCCTCAAATATACAAAGGAAGGATCCAAATTGATTAACCCCAAAGGAAGGATCGATGCATAAATGAATCAATCGACTAGAAATGAGAGTAAAGAGGAAGACCTTAGATTCCGTTTTATAGAAAATAATGTGTGAAATAGATTTAGGAAGATTAAAAACTTTAACTGAATAAAAATTACATAAAAGTACTAACCTCCAAATGCTACAGATCTGAAGAATGTTTTTTTGGGGGGTTTGCACTCAATTTCTGGAAAATCTGCAACTGGATCTGGAATAGAAACACAGAGACGAACAAAACCCAGAAATATTTTTCCGATCTAGCTCAGTTCCGACTTTGACCCTCAAGTCAATGTCACCTTTGACCCAAAATTTCTAATTCTGACCTAGGGTAGAATCGACCTCCGATTCTGACCTAAAATCTCTGACATAAAATTTATTTCTAGATCCCCATAGTTTGTCAAAAAGGGTATCCAAATATGCACTCCAATCTGATGTTCCAAACCTGTCCCTGCAAGAAAAATGGTTTGTTTGTTGGGGGAGGGATTTTCCTTAGTGAAACCCCAATTTAGAAATTAACCTTTAAATCAATAATTAAAATAAATAATGCTAGAAAGTAGTAGAAGTAGATCTAATAATGAAGGTATGATATTCAATAAATATGCAATTATATTTTGAATGTAAACAAGTATGTAAATATGAAAGCTTGGACTCAATATTGGAAACCATAAACCTCCATGATTATATGCTTGGAATCTACCTTGAAGGGAGAATGAATGAATCTTGAGGATGCACAAAGGATCTTGAAGGAAGATCACACCACCGTGATGGATACATGTAAGGCTTAAATGATGAATCTTGAATGCTTGAACCAAATCCCTTCAAAAGCTTTAAATCTTGAATCCTTGATCTTCAATGGGGAGCTTGAATGCTTGAGAGGAAAACTTGAACACTTTGAAATATTGAAAACATGTAGAAAAATGGATGCTAGAACTTTTTTCTTGATGATGGTTGTTCTCTTGTGGTTATGCTTAGCTTGACTTCTAGGTTTGAGAAAGTGAGAGGAGAAAGCTTCCTTATATATGAATCTAGGGCACAATCTTCTAAAGAGTCCTACATAGGAGAATTAAATTCCAATTAGACCTATATCCCTAGAAGAGGACCTATATTCAATATAATTTAAGAATCATTTCTTCAGAACCCAAAACACTCAACCCAAAAGTGGAAAATGAACTTTTAATGACCCTTGGCAGCCGACAAACTTTCAAACTGGAAAGGGTGATGACATGTAACTGATTGAATGTTTGAAGATGTTAAGTTGATCACCGAAATGCAGAAATATAATGCAAGACATTAAATAAGTTAATAGATTATATTGTCATTGATGTCAAATTGATATAATCTAATTGATTATAATCAAAGTGTCAAAGACTTCAGAGAATCAGAGAGATAAACATTATACTTTCAGTAATGTATAAAAGACAAGCATTCACTATGTGACTTCAAACACTGACGACTAGTAGAACCCAACGGATAGAGATCACCGAAAGTCAAGTCACATTGATGCTCAAGAAAAGAACCCGATGAGCATTACCGACGAGAAAAATCACAAGCATACCCGACGACTAGAATCATAGTGTAACCCAATGGACAGACAATCCTAAAGGACATATAACCCTGAAGGACAAACAACCCCGACAGAGAAGCCCGAGGAGAACTGAAGTGTTGACCCAAGCTATGAAAGAGTTAAAACACCAAAAATAACTAAAGTTCAGGAATGACAAAATATCTAGCTAGCAGAGCTAAATATAGACTTAACTAATAGTTATCATTATTTTCATCGACAAGATAAAGCCAGAGATAAGTAAAGGATTTAAAGTTGTTTTGTCTAGTTGGCAAGAAAATCTCTGTGAGATAGAACAAGAGTTTTGCTTTAAATCAAAATGGCTAAGATTGTGGATCATGCCAAGATCAAGAAAATCAAGAACCTAACAATGGTGATATCATGTCTATAAAGAGACAACTTAATTCATTATGAATTAAGGGGATTGAATGAAAAAGAGTATGTTGGAGAGAAACTGATGAAGAGAAACTTCATACAGTCTTGATCAATCAAGTTGAGGAGAGAGCTAAATATTTATGCGGACACTGAGCAATAGAGCATAGCATCACTGAGCAAAACAAAATTGGATCAAAGGTATTGAAAAGATATATTGATTAGATTGATTTTATGAGCTTACAATAGATCTGAAAATCTACAAGTACATCTTGTATATGTGAACAGATCATACTATTTCAGTTTAACCATTGATTCAGAAAGTCTCTTAATCTAGTAGGATTTAAAGATCCTTTCTATATTGAGATACATCCCAAGGAGTATCAAAAATTTTGATCATGAAGATAGCATGAGATATCAGATACCATTTGACAAACCAGAAGAGTTTGGACAAGGAAGGTAGCATAGGAATGCCCAGTATCAAGTGACAAACTAATCTTTTAAATCCTCTAATAAGGTCACACCTAATAGTGTGTTTATAGTCTTTAACAGGGTTGGCTCTTCACCAAGCTCACTTTAGAAGAGTAAAAAATTTGGGTTACCACTCCCAAGTGGTTTTTCCCTTAACAGGGTTTCCACATTAAAAATCCATGTGTCAATGTGTTTATGAGTCATTACTTTAGTGTTTTTCATTACACATAGCTAATCTGGATTGATCAATATACTCTAAGTAATTTACTATTTTCAGTAAATTAACAGACTACTATTCGGTAAACATACAGAATAATGTTTAATAAAGCATTCCGAGCAGTAGTAATTGTGTGCTAAAATATTGACACACTTCTATGAATCATTCCATCCAAGGTTGCTCAAGAATGAGGCCTCAAATATCGATCCATAGCTCTTTATTCATGGAGTGCAAAGGTGTGAAATGGAGGCCCTCAGATTGACCTAGTTAGTGCCTATGCAAGTACACCATGAAATGAGAGATTCAATGCATTAAAATGAGATCTAATCTATATGATTGCAATGCATGAAAATAAATTAATCTAAATGATAACAATGCATGATTAATCCAGGAAAGGAAATACAAATGCAAGTTTAATCTATGAAAATAAACATGAATCTAATCTACATGAGGAGCCATGGATGCAAGAAGAATGAGACAAGAAGAGAGAAGTTGCAATATCCAAGCTTGAGTGCTCAAATCCTCCTCCAAAATTGCTCT
>MU227830.1:172441-211763 GCA_018584345.1 Thuja plicata | reverse complement strand
GCTTGTACATGGTGGTGACAAGAATGTTTTGAGAGCCAAGGCAGAAAGCCTTAGAGGAAAGTTTGATGATCTCAAAATGAAAGAAGGTGAAAAAATCACTCAGTACAACACAAGAATCAAAGAGGTAGTCAATGTTATCTAAGGAGTTGGAGGTGTACTAGAAGAAGATACAGTGGTAAGTAAAATTCTAAGAACCTTACTGCCTACTTATGCTATTAAAGTATTTGCTATTCAAGAAATAAGAGCAGTAGCAAATAGAAATGTTACTCTAGACATTTTGATTGGAAGACTGATTTCATTTGAGATGAATAAATTTGATAATATTGTCTTACCAAATATAGAGTCTGCATTCAAAACTTCTATGAGAATAAGTAAATCAAGTCATAAACACACTATGAGAAAAGATAGTGATAGTGAAAGTGAAGAAGATGATCTTGATGAAATTGAGGCACTTATGGCTAGAAGAATGCAGAGAGGCAAAGGTAAATACAAAGGTAAATTACCATTGTTTGTTTTAATTGCAAAGAGATTGGACACTTTGTTGCAAGATGCACTAACAGAAGAAAGGATGACAGAAGTAATGACAGATCATTTGAAAAGAAGTTTGACAGAGGGGATTACAGAAGCTACCGACAATCAAAAAGAAGAGATACCTGAGACTATAAGGATAAAGGAAAGAAGGCCAATTACCTAGCAAAATGCAAGGATGATGATACTGACACTAAATCTGATGAAGACATCGAGATGGTGTTTGTGGTTGTAAAGGATGATTCAAATGATGATGAAGAAAGGTATGTAGAAACAACTCTCATATCTAAAGTTAGAAAAAATGATGTTTGGATCATAGATAGTGGTTGCACTCACCATATGATCGGTGATAAGAAAAAGTTTGAGACTTTTGAATACTATAAAGGTGG
This sequence comes from Thuja plicata, assembly GCA_018584345.1. Classification (NCBI taxonomy): domain Eukaryota; kingdom Viridiplantae; phylum Streptophyta; class Pinopsida; order Cupressales; family Cupressaceae; genus Thuja; species Thuja plicata. The sequence goes on along the minus strand of MU227830.1, from coordinate 210,846 downwards.
TTCAGTAAGAATGGGTAATGACACACCTTGTCTAGTTGAAGGTAGAGGAACAATAATGTTGAATAACCAGATAAAATATGAAAATGCTTATTGCGTAAATGGATTGAATTATAATCTATTGAGTGTTTCTCAGTTGAATAATTCAGGTCACAAAGTAGCATTTGAAAATAAGAAGGCAAATATCTTCAATAAATCAGGAAATATGATTGGTACCAGTGAGCAGACAAAGGGTAACTTATTCTAACTAAATGATACTAACTCCACTTGTTTGATTGCTACAAATGAAGACATATGGTTGTGGCACAAAAAGATTATGTCATGTAAATTTTGAAAACATGATAAAGATTAGCAAAAAAATAAATGTCAGAGGCTTACTGATGATGACCAAGCCTGACAACATCATGTGTAAGAATTGTCAAAAAGGTAAAATGACAAAGGCTAGTTTTAAAAGAAAAATCCATACATCTTATGCAATTCTAGAATTAGTCCATATGGAATTATGTGGACCTATAAGGACAAAGAGTTATTATGGAGATATGTATTTTATTCTCTTTGCTGATGATTACTCTAGAATGATGACAGTCATGTTTTTAAAAGATAAATCAAAAGTATTCAAGATGTTTAAATGGTATAAAGCAATGGTTGAGAAACAAAGTGGTAAGAAGTTAAAATGCTTAAGGTCAGATAGGGGAGGAGAATTTACATCAGATAAATTCACTAACTTTTGTAATGAGCATGGAATCAAAAGATGGGTCTTTGCACCGAGAACACCACAGTAGAATGGAATTGTTGAAAGAAGAAACATATCCATAATTGATTGTGCAAGGACATTGATGATGGAGAAAAGCATCACCCAAATCTTCTGGAGGGAAGCTGTTAGTACTGTTGTTTACACATTAAACAAAGTACAATTGAAGAAAGACACCAAAAAAACACCTTATGAGCTATGGTATGGATACACACCCAATGTAAGTTATTTCAAAATTTTTGGCAGTCAATGTTATATCTTCTAAGATGATAGAAATGGAAAAATTGACTCCAAGAGTGATGAAGGAATCTTTCTAGGGTATACTACCAAGAGCAAGGCTTACAAATGTCTAAATAAAGCCTCTAACAAAATTATTGAAAGTGCAAATGTAAAGATAGATGAATTTGCAAAGAAGAATGAATAGGAAAGCACTAAAGAACCAGAGTACTACAATAAGTTCACTTATAATGAGGGACTTGACACTCTACCCTACCAAAAATGTAAAGCTCCTGAGAAATATATCATTAAACCTGAGCATCAGGCTGCAAATGTCGACGATCAAAATATTTCTCAAGATGATGCACAAATTGATGGAGAGCAGAATGAAGAACAAAATGATGATCAAGCTGATAGACAAAGAGTTGTACCGATACTTACAAGATATGTCAAAAGGAACCATCCACATGACCAGATCATAGGAGATAAAAAGGCTGGTGTGAGAACTAGAAGTAAGTCTCTAAATACAAGATGTCTTATTTGTGATTATGAGCCAAAATCTGTCAATGCTGCACTAGATAATGATGAATGGATTAGTGCTATAAATGAGGAGATTGAACAGATAGAGAAAAACAAGACATGCACACTTGTACCAAGACCAAATGACCAGAATGTCATTGGTACAAAATGGATATTCAGGAATAAGCTGAATGATAATGGAGAAGTCACAAGAAATAAATCAAGACTAGTATGCAAGGGGTATGCACAAGAAGAAGGAATTGACTATGAAGAAACTTTTGCACCCGTTGCTAGGCTGGAAGGAGTAAGAATATTACTTGCTTATACTGCATATAAAGGATTCAAGGTATATCAGATGGATGTCAATTCAACATTCCTAAATGGTATACTTGAAGAAGAGGTATACACTGAGCAACCAGAAGGGTTTGTTGATCCAGACAAGAGGGACATGGTATGTAGACTTCACAAATCCCTGTATGGATTGAAACAAGCACCTCGAGCCTGGTATGAAAGACTTCATTCCTATCTTATAAGTATTGAATTTGTAAGGACAAGTGAAAATAGTAATCTTTATTTGAAGGAAGATACTTATGCTAACATTTTGATTACTGAGATATTTGTTGATGACATCATATTTGGAGGCAATGATATGCTATGCAAATCATTTGAAAATGAGATGAGCAAAGATTTTGAGATGTCTATGTTTGGAGAGATCAAGTTCTTTCTTGGTCTACAGATCATGCAACAAGATGAAGGTATTTTAATTACACAATCCAAGTACATCAAAGAAGTACTGAAAATATTCAAGATGGAAGAATCCAAACAAGTAGGAACACCGATGGAAACTGGATGCAAACTGACAAAGGAGGACAAGTCATCAGAGGTAAATTAGACTTTGTATAGATCAATGATTAGAAAACTCATGTATTTTGTACATACCAGACTAGATATTGCACATGCAGTAGGAATAGTTGCTAGATTTTCTGCAAATCCCAGAGAATCACATATGATTGTTGTGAAAATAATCCTAAGATATTTGAAGAATACCAAGGAATATGGCTTATGGTATAGAAGAGAAGGTAAATTTGAACTTCAAGTCTTTACCGACACTGATTGGGCTGGAAATATTGATGACTGGAAGAGCACAACTGGAGGAGCATTCTTCATGGGTGACAGACTTGTCGCATGGATCAACAAGAAATAAGGATGCATCTCACAATCTACTGCAGAGGCAGAATATGTTGTTATTGCTACAAACTACTCAAATATTGCATGGAACAAACAATTACTAGAAGGTATGCATATGAAAATTTTAGAACCAGTAATTATCTATTGTGATAATACCAGTGCAATAAACATTTCCAAGAATCTAGTCATCCATGCTAAAACAAAGCATATTGCCATCAAGTATCATTATTTGAGAGAACAAGTTCATGCAAAGGAGGTGATACTTGAGTATGTGCAATCAAAGGAACAATTGGTTGATATCTTCTCCAAACCACTGCCCAAGGATGCATTTGAGTACTTAAGAAAGAGACTAGGGGTCAGGCCCTTGTCTACTGGTTAGTAAGCTGACTAGAAGGCTGCATCAGCCTGCATATTATCATAATATCATTCATGTTGATGTAAGCAAAAAGATGAACCTCAAAGCTACATCTATATACAGACAATTATATATCATCACCGAGCACTAGAGCATATTGTTGTATTGTTGATGGATAAGGGAAATTCAAGGAATATATTATGGATGGAGAGAAAAGATTGCTTGACATTAATGTCAAATATCTTTAAGATCTTTGTTTGGCATTATTGTCAAAGGGAGAGAGATTATCCATATTATCACATTATCACATCCTTCTAGAATTTTTTTTTAAAAAGAGAGAGATTATCCATTATCACATTACTCCAACATGGAGAGATTATATCCTTAGGGAGAGAGATTGTATGGAAAGATTACACAAAGGGAGAGTTGCTGACAAGAGAAAAAGACATCAAAAGAGAAGAACAGTCAAGGGAGAGAAATTGACACAAAGTGAGAACACAACACATTAGAAGATAGAGAGATGCAAGAATCATATCTAAGCTAAAACAAAGCTTACCGATGGTCAGACATTTATCAGTTAACAGAACAAAAAGATTGGTAGTTTGATGAATCTCAACTACTGTATTTCATATTGTATTAAAAATAGTATAGTGTGATAATATAGTATGTTTCCATCAATGCCAAAGGGAGAGATTGATGACATGTAACTGATTGAATGTTTGAAGATGTTAATTTGATGATTATGCAAGGCATTAAATCAGTTAATGTATTGTATTGTCATTGATGTCAACTTGACATAATCTGTACGGTCATGGAGATACTGCCAAAGACTTCAAAGAACTCATGAATTAAGACTATGATAATCAGTAATGCATACAAGTCAAGTATTCACAAAGTGACTGTATACACCGACGGAGTGCACCCGACGGTAAGAGTAAAAGAACAAAGTCACAGTGTTGCCCGATGAGGAAATGCACAACATTACCAACAAGCAAAGTTACAGTGTTGCCCAATGAGAAAAACATAGAGTAACGCAACGAACAGAATTTCAGTGTTGCCCAATGGAGAAGACAAAGACGGAGATCCTGATGACAAATGAAGTCACACCGATGGAACAATCAGTTATCACCGATGACTAACTAAAGTGTTGACCGACAAAATAGAGAGTTTAGAAAATGACAAAATGCTTAGCTGTCAATAAGCTAAAGATAGAGTTAACGAATACTTATCATTGTTTTAATCATCCAGATAAAGCCGGAGATAAGTAATTGATTTAAAGATGATTTGTACAGTTGGCAAGAAGATATCTGCAAGACAAATCAGGAGTTATGCTTTAAATCTAATTGCCTGGATCATTTTTCATGTCAAGATTCAAGAACCAAGAAATAATGAATATTATGTCTATATAAGAGACAAGCTTATTTCATTTTCAAAGGGGATTAAGGGGAGTGAATAGAAAGAGGATGCTAAAGAGAAATTAATGAAGAACAACTTCATGTGGTACTAATCAAACAAACTGAAGGGAGAGCTAAGGAATTCTGCAGACACCGACGAATAGTGAGCACAACATCATAGAGAAGAAAGTGTGGAGCATGAGGATTGAATTGATACATTGGTCAGAGAGGTAATGTACTTAAATAGATCTAAAAATCTGCAAATTCAAGTTGCAATATGAACAGGTCATAGTGTTTCAGTTTAACTATTGAAGCATCAAGTCTCTTAACCGAGCAGGACTTAGCAGTCTTCTATATATTGAGGTACATCTCAAGGAATTCCAAAAAGGTTGATTCGTGAAAGTAGCATTGGATATGCCTGATGCCTATTGATAGTCTAAGAAATAGGCTGATTCAAGGATGACAGCATTAGATACCCGATACTAAGTGACAACCTCTATGTATAAAATCCTCTAACAAGATCACACCTAACAATGTGTTTGTAACCTTTAACAAGGTTGGCTCCTAATAGGGCTCACTTCAAAAGAGTGAAAATTTGGGGTACCGGTCCCAGTGGTTTTTCCCTTAACAGGGTTTCCATGTTAAAATCCATGTGTTATGTGTATATGGTTTATCACTTTATTGTTTTACATTTCACATATGCATTTATGGATTTATCGATATACTCTGCATATTTAATGTGTTTCAGTAAATAGATGACTGATTATCGATAATTATACAGAAGAGAGATTAACAAAGCAATTCGACAAGTAGTAAATTGATATAAGTATTTCAAGGCATTCATCTTGTAGGACAGAAGATAACTTGAGATATAATTTTGTGGTCATAAGTTTAAAGGGTTGATTTAAGGATTAATTTTTGAGGCCATTGATTCACCCCTCCCCCCCCTCTTAGTTATTACTAACAAATATTGCACCCGAGCATCAGGCTGCAGTTACCAAAAATCAGGAAAATCCTCAAGATGATGTTCTGAGTGATAGAGATCAGAATGAAGGTCAAGAAGATGATCAAAATGATGAACACAGAGCTGAACTGAAACTTGCCAAGTATGTCAGAAGACATCATCCACATAATTAAATCATAGGAGACAAGAAGGATAGAATGAGAACAAGAAGTAAGTCACTAAACACTAGATGTTTACTTTGTATTTTGAGCCTAAATATGTTAATACTGCACTTGAAAATGAAGAATGGGTCAGTGCTATGAATGAAGAAATTGAACAGATTGAGAAGAACAATACATGGACACTAGTACCAAGACCAAATGACAAGAATTTCATCAGGACCAAATGGATATTCACAAACAAGCTGAATGAGAATGGAGAAGTCACTAGAAAAAAAGCAAGATTAGTATGCAGGGGATATGCACAAGAAGAAGGTATTGATTATGGTGAAACCTTTGCACCCATTGCTAGACTAGAAGGAGTCATAATCTTACTTGCTTATGCTGCATTCAAAGGATTCAAGGTATACCAGATGGATGTCAAATCTGCATTCCTAAATGAAATACTGGAAGAAGAAGTATGCATTGAACAACCAGAAGGGTTTGTTGATCCAGACAAAAGAAACATGGTATGTAGAATACATAAAGCCTTGCATGGATTGAAACAAGCACTTAGAGCCTAGTATGAAAGACTTCACTCCTGTCTTATTAGCATTGAATTTGTAAGAACAAGTAAAAATAACAATCTGTACTTAAAAGCAGATATCGATGGTAATATTTTGATTGCTAAATTTTTGTTGATGATATCATTTTTGGGGGGAAATGAAATGTTATGCAAACCCTTTGCTAATGAAATAAGCAAAGAGTTTGAAATTTTTATGTTTGGGGAGATCAAATTCTTTCTTGGTCTACAAATTCTTCAAAAAGATGCACCCATATATATCACTCAGTCTAATTACATCAAGGAAGTGTTGAAGATATTCAAGATGGAAGATTCCAAACCAATTGGAACACCTATGGCTACCATATGTAAGCTGACAAAAGAAGACAAATCAAATGAGGTAAACCAAACCTTGTATAGATCAATGATTGGAAAACTAATGTATGTTGTTCATACCAAACCAGATATAGCACATGCAGTTGGAATAGTTAAAAGATTCTCTGCTAATCCCAAAGAATCACATATGACTGCTGTCAAGAGAATTATGAGATATCTAAAGAACACCGAGGACTATGGCTTATGGTATAAAAGAAAAAGAAAATTTGAGCTACAAGTCTATACAGATGTTGATTAGGCTAGAAATGTTGATGACCAAAAGAGCACAACTGGAGGAGCATTCTTCATGGGTGACAGACTTGTCACAGGGATCAACAAGAAGCAAGGATGCATCTCTCAGTCTACTGCAGAAATAGAATATGTGGTTGTTGCTACAAATTGCTCCAATATTGCATGGATCAAACAATTGTTGGAAGGTATAAATATGAAGATTATTGAACTAGTAATTATCTACTGTGATAACGCCAGTGCAATTAACATTTCTAAGAATCCAGTCATGCATGCTAAGACTAAGCATATTGCTATCAAGTATCACTATCTAAGAGAACAAGTGACAAAAAAGGAGGTGATACTATAATATGTTCAATCTAAGTAACAATTAGCTGATATATTCACCAAGCCATTACCGAAAGATACTTTTGAGTACCTGAGACAAAGACTAGGGGTCCAACCCTTGTCTATCGATCAGTAAGCTGACTAGGAAGCTACATCAACCTACACTTAATTTCAGGATCATTCATGTTGATGCAAACACCAAGATGAATAGGAACAGATAAATCTGTCCATGTCAAGGTACAAATCTGCACCGAATACTAGAGACATTGTATTGGTGATGGATAGGGAAATTCAAGGAATATATTATATAAAGAAATGGAAGATGGTGGAGAAGAATTTTGTTTGGCATTGTTGTCAAAGGGATAGATTATCTCATTTTCATAAGGGAGAGATATCAGGAATCACAAGGGAGAGATTATCTCATTGATCAGAAAAGATTATATCATTATCCATGAAATGAAGTTCTTGAGAATCAGAAGGGAGAGTTAATCAATATTCAAAGGGAGATAAATTGATTACATATGAAATATCCATCTAAGGGAGAGGAGTAACAAAGGGAGAGAGTTCATATAAAGAGAGAGATTGTTGTCAAAGGAAAAAAATATTATCAAGAAGAGGAACAATCAAGTCAAAGCACATATCAGAACAGAGACATTAGGTGCTACATCTATCCAGTAAAGAGATTAAAGATTGAAGACAACCACTCTGCAAGAAACAAATCAAAGCTATTTTGAGATTACCGAGAGCCAAACATTTGTAATAGTTATAATAGGAAAGATTCATGAAACTGTTATATTTCATATTGTATTAGTAATAGTATAGTATGATAATGTAGTATGTTGCCATCAATACCAAAGGGAGAGATTGATGACATGTAACTGATTGAATGTTTAAAGATGTTAAGTTGATCACTGAAATGCATAAAGATAATGCAATACATTAAATTAGTTAATGGATTGTATTGTCATTGATGTCAACTTGATATAATATAATCGATTATAATAAAAGTGTCAAAGACTTTAGAGAATCAGAGAGATAAAGATTATGTTTTCAGTAATGCATAAAAGACAAGCATTCACTATGTGACTTCAAACACTGATGGCTAGTGGAGCCCGATGGACATAGATCACCGAAAGTCAAGTCACAGTGATGCCCAAGAAAAGAACCCGACGAGCAAAATCACAAGCATACCTGACAGCCAGAATAATAGTATAACTCGATAGACAGACAAGCCCAAATGATAGACAACCCCGAAGGATAGACAACCCCGATGGAGAAGACTGAGGAGAACTGAAGTGTTGACTGAATCTATGAAAGAGTTAAAACACCAAAAATAACTAAATCTTAGAAACAAAAAAATATCTAGCTGGCAGAGCTAAATATAGACTTAACTGGTAATTATCGTTGTTTTCATAGATAAAACCAGAGATAAGTAAAGGATTGAAAGTTGTTTTGTCTAGTTGGCAAGAATATCTCTGTGAGATAAAACAAGAGTTTTACTTTAAATCAAATTGGATAAGATTGTGGATCATGTCAAGATCAAGAAAATCAAGAACCTAACAATGGTGATATCATTCTATAAAGAGACAACTTAATTCATTACGGATTAAGGGGATTGAATGAAAAAGAGGATGCTGGAGAGAAATTGATGAAGAACAACTTCATACAGTCCTAATCAATCAAGCTGAGGAAAGAGATAAATATTTCTGCAGACACCGAGCAATAGAGCATAGCATCACCGAGCAGAACAAAAGTGGAGCAAAGGTATTGACAAGATATATTGATTAGATTGGTTTTATGAGCTTACAATAGATCTAAAAAATTTCAAGTACATGTTATATATGTGAATAGATCATACTATTTTAGTTTAACCATTGATTCATAAAGTCTCTTAACCAAGCAGGATTTAAAGATCCTTTCTATATTGAGATGCATCCCAAGGAGTATCAAAAATTTTGATCATGAAGATAACATGAGATGCCAGATACCATTTGACAAACCAAAAGAGTTTGGACAAGTAAGGTATCATAGGAATTCCTGATATCAAGTGACAAACTAATCTTTTAAATCCTCTAACAAGGTCACACCTAACAATGTGTTTGTAACCTTTAACAAGGTTGGCTCTTCACCAAGCTCACTTCAGAAGAGTGAAAATTTTGGGTTACCGGTCCCAAGTGGTTTTTCCCTTAACAGGGTTTCCATGTTAAAAATCCATGTGTCGATGTGTTTATGAGTCATTACTTTAGTGTTTTGCATTACACATAGCTAATCTAGATTGATCGGTATACTCTAAGTAATTTACTATTTTTTGATAAATTAACCGACTGCTATTTGGTAAACATACATAATAAGGTTTAACAAAGCATTCTGAGCAGTAGTAATTTGATAAGTATATTTGAAGTCATTCATTTTATAAGACTGAAGACAACTAGAGGCTTAATATTGTGGTACTGAGTTTTTGGGTTGTTAATTGGAATATTTTTTAGGCCACTGATTCACCCCCCCCCCCTCTTTTATTACTAACAAAGGGGAACCTGGGTCAAAATCAAGGTCGACCTTGACCTAGGTCGAGGTCGAGGTCAACCTTGACCCATGGAGTTAGAACCCCTAGAAAATGTGCTAGATGGGATGGATGGTGTATGGAGAGGCCCAATCAGGGTCCTAAACATGCACGAAAGGAGGAGAGGATGCAAAAATGAGGGGACAATATGATTATGGTCAAAAACACCCCATAAGGAGGGTTAAATATTCTTAACATGGAAGTCCTTCCATTTTAAGACAATACATTAAGCCCCCACTTTAGTGGGAGTATGGAAATCAAACATACTCATGGTAAAGTTAGAAGAAAGACTCAGGTGGATCACAACTAGGTAGAATATGAATTAGTCAAGGACCTGAGCCCCCAGACCAAGGATTCTAACTCAACATACATGCACAAAGATATGAAAGCAAAGAGCAATTAATCATAGAAAGCATACATGACTACATAAGCAAGACAAGAGTAACACTATAAATAACATAGCTTCATGATCTAATCCTACTAACATGAAAGTGAAAGAGAGGTAAGACAAAGCTATTACCTCACCTAGTAAGATGCCCACCTTACCATGAATCACCAAGGAGGGAAAGACCAACAGGTTCACCCATGAACTGTGCTTTGTAATTGTAATGTGTCTTTTGATGACTTTTGGAATATCCATAGATCCACATTCTTGTATCACTATGGAATATAAAATGCATGTCTTTTTCAGGATTAAGCAACTTATGTGCATTACCTTCCAAGGATTTAGCATATTTGAATTTTAAAAATGCGTATCTCCTTAGGATTTAGCAACTTATGTGTGTTACCTTCTGAGGATTTAGCAAAAAAAAAAATGTGTCTCTTCAGGATTTAGCAACTTATGTGCGTTACCTTCTGAGGATTTAGCATGTTGTAAAATGTAAACTATAGTATAAGGGAGACCCTATATATGCCCCCCTCCTTATCATGACTACCCACTAGGTAGGATAAGGAAGAGAAAGAGGATACCTACTTCACAAGGTAAGAAGATATCCAGTTTGACAATGATGTACACTATAATCTTAGCGAAGAGTATTGACCCTTACATCTAAGGTAATAGATAATTGTGAAATGGATATGTCACATATGGAAAAAGGATCCTCAAAGAGGAAGAGATCTTATCAGCAAGACACCCACCATATAGGAGTGCTTAGGATAAAATGTCATCTTCTAAAGAAAAGAGGGACCAAAGATTCGATCATCAAGCCCCCTGCGATCAAGAGGAAGAGTAATCTCGTAATGAAGGAATCAAACTCTAACCCAAAGCAAGGGAAAGAGTTTATAAAAAAAAACATAGTTTGAAAAATAAAGAAGAGGTGATGACCTAGGACAATCACCTCTCATATAAGAGGGTATCCATAGCTCAAAACATAAATCTTTATAAGGAAATAATGTTGTAGAATAAACAAATGCCACTAAGATAAGGAAAGTAAATCCTTAGATAGAGGAAGAAGGAAAATACCTTTCCCCCCAAGAATGAAAGCAAGGGATATACCAAATTATATCAAGAGAATTTTCTAACAAAGATATATCCTTACAAAACAAATGTCCTAGAAAAGATATCATGAATGATTATAAGCGAAGGAAGTATGTACCATAATAGAAAATTATAAGAATATAGAAAGAATAACCGATTAAGCTCAAAACAAAATACATGCTTAGAGAATAATGGAACTTGGAAGATTGGAAGGAAATACCTCTTGCCCCCTTGTTAAGAGACAAGAGGAGAAAAACTAATTTATAGAAGAATGAGGGGAATGCCCTATATCAAAATTATGAATAAATTGTAATACTGCATGAGAATGAGATATAATTCCTAGAGAAACTCTTTCTCTAACATATAGCTTGAAATGCACACAATCAGCAAGTAAATGTGTATTAATGTAATGGAAAGGACATTTGTATTTAGAGAGAGCATTTTTCGGCATAGGTTTAAAGATTTCTTTCTTAGAATTCATTAACTGGACATACACTTTCTTAGCCACGTCTTGAGGAGTATCAGGGTTATCTAAGGAAGGTGTTGGAAGAAGAACATGAAGAGGAGGATGATAGTTAAGATCAACCACCTTGATTTGAGAAGGCAGGAAACCTATACCATACATATCTTGTTTAGGGGATGAATGAATATGGTTTTTAATGCCATGTTCATTAACACCAAGCCCTAAACCCTTATATCCTTGTTTATCCACCATAGTGTATCCGATAGTGTACATATCTTGAAAAGCTTCTACAGGAGGTGATTGATTATGGTGGTCATGAGAAAATGTTGTGTATGGTGGAACGATAGGTTTAGAAGAAGTTTCTTTGTTCTTCCCTTTAATATCATCATGAATCAGATAAGAAGGGGAAGGTAGATGAAATAATTCTTGAACAACTACATCATGAACCCTAGCTTGAGCCCCATCATAAGTGTTGGAAGAACTAGGGATAGAAGATGGAGAAATAGGAATAGGAATATTAGGAATTGGATTACAAAGGATAGGATGAGGATTAGGAGGATTAGGAACTAGATTAGGGATGATAGGATTAGGATTAGGAATATTAGTAAATGAGGTGTCATCTACCCAATTCTTCACATAATCCAAAAGAACAATAAGTCCACTACACAAATCTTTGATGAAAGTTTTGAAAGTGGGAAGACTAGTATTAGTTAATCTCATAATAGAATGAGCAAGTGAAACATGAAGAGTGACAAACATGATGAAATAGATGATACTTTCATAAACATCATAAGTACTATAAAGAGATGCTAAAAGAAGAATAATGAGGAAAATAACCATACACCAAAGCATCTTAAAGATTCTCATAGTGAATGAAATGCAAGAAATATTTTTATATTTTTATGAGTATGTAGATTTTTTTGTATTTAAAATGTAAGAGCATAAAATAAAACTAATTTAGTATGTACGCAAAATCTAGTCTCTAAGGAAAGGAGGCAAAGCATCTAACACCAAAAATAAAGAGTTGTCTATCGCAAGTTCACCAAAATGTAAGATAAGAAATTGAAAATATGTATTGTAAGATATTAGAATGTTTATTGAAATGTAAGGGGAGGCTAAGATGTTACTTTTAACCTTGAATACACAAAGGAAGGATCCACATTGATTAACCCCAAAGGAAGGATCAATTCATAAATGAATCTATCGATTGGAAATGAGAGTAAAGAGGAAGACCTTAGATTCCATTTTATAGAAAAGAATGTGTGAAATAGATTTAGGAAAATTAAAAACTTTAATTGAAATGAATTGCAGAAAATTACTAACCTCAAAATGCTACAGATCTTAAGAATGCTATTTTCGAGGGTCTGCACTTAGTTTTTGGAAAATCTACAATCGAATCTAGAATAGAAACGTTAAGACAAACAAAACCCATAAATATTTTTCTGATCTGCCTTAGTTCCAATTTTGACCCTCAAGTCAATGTCAACTTTGACCCAAAATTTTTGATTTTGACCTAGGGCAGAATCAACCTCTGATTCTGACCTAAAATCTCTGACAAAAAATCTACTTCCAGATCCCCATAGTTTGCCAAAAAGGGTATCCAAATCTACACTCCAATCCGTTGTTTCAAACCTATCCCTACAAGCAAAATGGTTTTTTTTTTTTTTTTTTTTTTTNGTTTTTTTTTTTTTTTTTTTTTTGGGGGGGGGGGGATTTGCCTTAGTCAAACCCCGATTTAGGAATTAACCTTGAAATCAATAATTGAAATAAAGAATGCTAGAAAGTAGTAGAAGTAGATCTAATATTGAAGCTATGATATTCAATAGATATGTAATTGTATTTCACATGTAAACAAGTATGTAAATATGAAATCTTGGACTCAATATTGGAAACCATAAACCTCCATGATTGTATGCTTGGAATCCACCTTGAAGGGAGAATGAATGAATCTTGAGGATGCACAAACGATCTTTAAGTAAGATCACACCACCATGATGGATAGATCTAGGGCTTGAATGATGAATCTTGAATGCTTGAACCAAATCCCTTCAAAGGCTTGAAAGCTTGAATCCTTGATCTTCAATGGGGATCTTGAATGCTTGAGAGAAAAAATTGAACACTTTGAAAGCTTGAAAACATGTAGAACAATGGATTCTTGAACTTTTTGCTTGATAATGGTTGTTCTCTTGTGGTTATGCTTATCTTGACTTCTTGGTTTGAGAAAATGAGAGGAGAAAGCTTCCTTATATGTGAATCTAGGGCACAATCTTCTAGAGAGGCCTTCATAGGAGAATTAATTTCCAATTAGACCTATATCCATAGAAGAGGACCTATATTGAATATAATTTAAGAATCATCACTTCAAAACCAAAAACAACCAACTTGGAAGCGGGAAATGAACTTTTAATGACTCCTGACATCGGACAAACTTTCAAACTGAAAAGGGGGACCTAGGTCAAAATCAAGTTTGACCTTGACCTAGGTCAAGGTTGAGGTCGACCTTGACCCAGGGAGTCAAAACCCCTGGAAAATGTGTTATATGGGATGGATGGTGTCTGGAGAGGCCCAATCAGGGTCCTACATAGGCACAAAAGTAGGAGAGCATGCAAAAACCAAGGGACAATATGATGATGGTAAAAAAAAACCCTAAGGAGGGCTAAACGTTCTTAACATGGAAGTGCTTCCATTTTAAGATGATACACATGCTTATCATAAATTCAATTGATCACAAGCCAACTGACTTGAGACTGACAGGAATAAGGTTTTAGAATCAATCTCAAAGATTAACTCTCATATGCAAATTACTGAAGGAACTTAATAGCATACACACATACCATAGTAGAATGTAATATAATTCAAAATGAAACCAAATATATACATTCCACTTAACCAAAAAATCAGAGAAGCATCATAATCTGATATATAAACCAACTGATATTATATTCATATGCTATCCATTTTAATCAGTAAAAATAAAAGTAATGCATCGACTTTTAAATACATAATATAAAGATGTCTTTTTTAAAACCCTAGAGAAACGAACCTCACTAAGTTGTGAAAATTAAAATATATAGCCACGCAGGGCATATTTAGTTTTTAAAACTAAATTCTTAAAAAGCTTCGCCAAAAACCTATTTCTAGAATTTTACTAAGCTAAAATACAGAAAACACTAAAATAACTATCTCTGAACATGATCTATTTAGCATTTAGTGTGGCAGTATCTTTGGTTTGATCAGGGACATGTCCAGCCTTTCGAGTGGAACTCTACTCCTCATACGTGACTGAGAAATAAGCTATAATCTGCTGGTTGGGCATTTCGATGGATCCTATTTGTTGTTTCCATATCCTCTAGTCGTTCTGAACCTGTACCAACTTAGCCTTGCGTACCTCTAGATGCTCATAGCCAATTATCAGTGTGGAGTCTACTCGGGCTATGATTGAGAAATCATTTATTTCCAAATTCTTTGTCTCTTTCAGGGCTTCCATCCCATATTTCAATGACGTGATTACTTGATATGCCTTTCTTCTTGGGTCTTCCTCCTTTCCCATTAACTTAACATCAAGGAATTTAAGATCATTTTTTATGATTTTATTAAGGCAATTGAGTTCCTTTAGGAGCTCTGATAAATCCTATATTCCTTGGTCAACAATTTCATTTCTCCACTCCATGTTTACCTTGGCCACAAATAGTGAATTTTCATCAAGCCCTGGTATTGATTTTTTGGCAAGGAACTTAGCTATACCATAGGTGTGAATCTTCTCCATATTTGTAATCTCTTTATCCCATTTGTTTGTTTCTTCAACCTAGACGATAATCTTTGTTTCTAAATCCTTGGAAATCATGAGAGTCTGATGATGGGTGTTATCAAGGTTTGAATATAACCCACTACTTCTTTACTGACTTTGTCTATCCAATCAGAGACTATTTTTGATATTGCTCTGTCTCTCTGCACTTTGTCCAAGAATTTCTAGCTTGATGAAGACTTGACATCAATTGTAGGAGATATATGTACTAAAGCTAAAGGTTCATGATTTTGAAGCGTATGAATGTATTCAGCCATCAGGTTCAAAGACTTCTTAAGAGATTTCGTGTCTCTCTAATCCTCCTATATTCTCTTAATAATTTTCTTATTACTTGATTCAAAAACCTTCATGTCAACAAACTTGGTAGCTTGGCCTAGATTCACCTTTTCAACATTGAAGTCTTGTTGAGAGACTTCATCGCAACTTTTGTAAGTAGACGACCTAAAAAGATCACCAATCTAATATCATGTATCCTCGTCCACATCTATTAAAGCCTCACTTTTAGGATTCTTACTCTTGAGTGTCTTCCCAAGGTATTTACTTACCCTGTCTCCCATTGGTATGGATATCGAGACTACGCTACGCTTCTTGCTCACAGATAGCTTGAGCTAGCTTCAAGCCTTTGCACTATTCTTGTTTTAGGGAGTTTAAAAAACTGAAAAATTCCCTAATGTTGAGGAATCTTGGTGAGCCAATTCCACTTTTGTTTATTTACCTTCACTTGTTGAGCTTCCTTTAGGATTATCCATGACTGGCTCCTTTTCTTGACCCTTTTCACCTTTAGTTGTTTTTAAATCCACCACAATGTGGGGCACTTGGGTGATTTTGGCTTTCCTCTTGCTCCTCGAATGGGTAATCCTTACAGTTGGCTACATGATTGAAATTTCTTTCTCTTTAGGGAAAATTTGTGCTTCTTACCCCGGTTCACCTGCAGGAGACAATTGTTCAATCTTATTAGTACATACGAGTGGGGACCTAGCTTTTGGGGTTTTTGAATCATCTATGGACTTATGTTAAGCTCCTTTTTTATTTCTCCTTTCTTCTATCCTTGAACCATTTTTATGTTCTTCTTATCACATTATGAGTCTTCCCTTTGATATCCTCCTCTTCTCTTTTGTTCCAATCAATTTCTGAGATGGGCATACATTCAATGAGTTCTACATATTTAGGATCTAAGACATCCTCTTCTCTCTCATCCTCAATCCCTTTAACATCAATTGATACTTTTAGGGTGGTGATTTGTCTTAGTGTGAACCTAGACTATAGTCTTTTCCTTACTTCATACTCGTCTACACAATCATCCCAATAATCTTCTAGCTGAGGTTGATAGAGGAAAGTGACATCTACATGGAAACGGTTTGCAACAAAGTTTTTATTGTCAAAATAGTTCATGACTTGATACATCTTTAAATTCATCTTCTTCAATTCAACTTATAAGGCTGGTGGTATGAGTTTACAACGAAAATGACAAATTTCAATAGGGAATAAGTACATGGCTCCTCTTTTGATTTTGTACTTCTTTTCAAGATGAACTAGTTGCCTATAGACTTCTATTATGATATACTTGTCTAGGCAATATTTTTGTAATTTCAAAGGTTCACCACTAAAACCGTCTCACATCTCGCACATCCTCAATTAGGTGATCTTTCTTTAATGGTATGGGTAGTCAAGATCCTCCCTTCTCCAGTTTCAACAACCAACTTCTGGCTATGGTGTTGTTGAAATCCTTTCTATTCTAGTGAAAATCCGCTTGCACTTTGCAAATAATCCAGTCTTTGTAGACTTTGGCATGAGGGATTCTTAAGGCTTCCATAACCACTTGCCTATTAACATACACCAATACATCACCAAAAAAGGTGTGAATACACCTACCAAATTTATCATATCTATTACAAAATTCCTTTACCACCACTGGAAAAGGCATTGCTTCAGGAAACCCCACTCATAGCTTCTAACAATCCACTTTCAATAATCTTAGCAGCCATTGGTTCTTTCTTAACTTTTTTGAACCTAGCCAATAACTTTCCTAAATCCACATCCACTAGGAGTGTGTCCCCCATCTCTGGAAGACAGCTGGTTAAAGGAGTAGACTTGTTCTCTTTAAGAATTTTCAATTTGGAGGAAGACATGACTGGACTGAAGGATATTTCTAAAAGGAGTAGAAGATAAAGCTGAAACACTTTAGGAAAATTTAACTTTCAGAACAGGTAAGCTTCAAATTTAAGAAATAAACTAGAGAGTTTTCTTGAAACTCGTCATTTTTTCTATACCCAACTTTTGAGAAGAATAATTTACCTCACCTATTTTCACCCTTTCTCATAGAAACCAAGAAGTTGTGTATACAAAGTGAACATAAATTACAAAAGAGAAGCGATTTAATAAAATCATGCCTCGTCTATTGTACCTCTAATAATGGAAACTTTCCTTGATTTAATAACACCTGCCACATTCTAATGTGAATTATAAGTAGTACATACCCCATTTCATTTACCTATCACCTCCATCATTAAGCTTTTAATATCCCTTTTCAATCATTTCTCATAATAGTTCAATGCAAGATTTATCACGTGTTGTTCAGATCTGCAATATCGCACCTTCGAACTTTGAACTTTGAATCATGAGAAAAAGATTCAAAGTTTGGAGTTCATTGTGCTATAAACCTTTGGAACTAACCAATACAACTAGGACCCATGAAACAATGCATCTTACAAGGTGATTTAAATTTGAACCAAAAAATTTGAGTTTCAAGTTCAAGGTTCAACAATTGCAAATCTTCACTACACGAAAAAAAGGTAGCATATTTTGTGACAACATGAGTGGCGCCAAAAGAACTTTGAACCTTGAACTAGAAGTTAAAATTCAAATTTTAAGCCATAGGATGCACATTGCACTAGCAAGAACAAAGGCAATGACAACTTATTACTTGGAATTGGTTAGTCTTTGAACTTTACTTTGAACTTTGAAGATTCAGGTTCAAGGTTCAAGGTTCAAGGTGAGCAAAAGAAAATGATAGGATTTTTCTCAAGTTCAAATTTTAACAAGGGGTGAATTTAAAACCATGTAATAGGTGGCTTTTCTTGGGGACTAGGACTATGAGGGACTAAGTAGGGACTCAACATCTCTGGTTTTGCACACAAAACAAACCGAGCAACACAACAAAAACCCTAAACTAAGACACAACAAAAAACTATGTACAAGGGAAAGGGCTTGCTTACAACTGATAAAGTTTGAGATCATGCCTTTTGTAAGGTAGGGTAGTTTAGTGTCATCAAAATACCTTAGCTTTAAATAATTGGGTATGGGATCCTTGCTGATTTCATAGGGGCCTTTCTACTAGGACTCAAACTTTCCATGAGCTCCGCGTGGTTCTCTTCTTTTATCCCAGATTAAACCTTGTCTCCTTCCATAAAATTCCTCAGCCTGGTTCTTCAATCAAAAAATTTATTCACCCTAGCTTGGTGAGTAGTGATATGATCCACTACACTTTCTCTTTCTTCCTCAATTTTAGTCAGATAAAGGATTGTTTTTTCTAAAGCATTCTGAAAGACTTCATTCTCTACAACTTTCTACAACTTAGCCGACGCCAACTCAAGAGGCAGGGATAAATGAGCCTCTATTCCATATACCAATTCAAAAGGTGTCATTCCAATATCCCACTTGGTCGATGTTCTAGTAGCCCAGAGTGCTCCATAAAGTCTCTTGCGCCAGTCCTTCATATTTTCCTTGACTAATTTCTTCATTATTGAATTAGGTTCTTGTTAGTGGATTTAGCCTGTCCATTTCCTTGCGGAAAATAATCCAATGAGTGTGAGAGTAGTATTCTATTATCGTAACAAAATATTTTTAGTTCACTTGAAGAGAAATTATGTGCATTATTAGCTACTCTTTTTGTTGGCACCCCAAATCTGACCAATATATTTTCTTTTAAAAAGGTACAAACCACTTCAGAGGTTGTTTTATTGACAAGGATTGCCTCCACCCATTTTGTGAAGTAGTCTGTGGCTATTAAGATATGGGTATGACCTGCACTAGATGATGGATTTAAAGGCCCTATGAAATCCAAGCCCCATTGTTTGAAAGGTTCTTCTATGATGATAGTTCTGAGAGGAAGCGCCGCCAATTGAGGTCTCCCAACAAACAACTTGCATTTTTCACATTGGCCTACCCATTTGTAAGCATCTTTGAGCATCCCCATCCAATAGTAGCAATTCCTAAGAATTTTAAACATCCTGACAGTAGATGAATAATATCCTCAACAAGATTCATTATGGAAGGCATGTAATAACCATTGGTGTTGGTCTTCATCAATGCACTACAGTAACATTCCATCTAATCCTTTCTTGTATAGTATATCATCCACTACTACATAATTTGCAAACTTAAGCCTCAGGTTTCTTTTCTCCTTGCTAGTTAAATGCCTGGGGCTTTCTCCATATGTCAGGTATTATGCAATATCTGAGAACCAAGCATCCTTCAACCCTACTAGTAGCGTTAATGGGCTTTTCTCTCTTTTAATTCTCTGTCTTCAGCTATTAAATTACAAAGGCCTTGACCTCTCACTAATTTGGTGGGCTTTATTTCTAATTTGAACTCTTGTACTCTTTCCACCCACGTTTCTATGTTGTTTACAACCACTTCTTGTTGGGTGAGAACGCTTTTAACCGTTGTGTTGAGTAAATAAACCATGGAGTGGGAGTGGAGAATGTAATAGTTGAATTGTTTTACAACTTTCACAATTGTGAATGCTTGTTTCTCTATGAGAGAATATTTTATCTCATGCTTTTTCAAAGGCACACTCGTAAAAGAGATTGGGATTTCTTCGCCTTCATCATTTTTCAGTAACAACACTCCTAACATAGTGTGCTCACTAGCAAAGCAATGGATCACAAAGTCTTTTCTGAGCTAAGACTAGTGCTTGAGCAATGATGTTATTTACCTCAAAAAATGACTTCATGGCTTCTTGATTCCACTTAAAAGATTGTTTTTCACCTAAAAAGCTCACCATAGGTCTGGTAGTCTTTGAGAAACCAGGTACAAATTTTCTCAAAAAATTAATCTGACCGAAGAAGGAACGTATCCCATTCTAGTTTAATGGAAAGCATAGCTGCTAAATTGCTCCAACCCTTTCTGGGTCGATCCTTATTCCTTTTTTTGACACAAGGTTCCCAAGAAGTTTCCCCTCTGTAACACAAAACATAATTTTTTTTTGGATTCAACGATATGTCGTGATCTCTACATCTTTGAAGAACTATTATTAAATCATACATATGCTTCTTTCTCCTTTCAGAATATATTGTCATGTCATCCAGGTATATTACAACCACTTTATTAGTCAAATGTCCAAAAGATGATCTCATAACATCTTGGAATGTGGCACCCGCATTTATTAGTCCAAAAGGCATCTTACTATAAGTGAAAGTACCCCAGGGAGTAGTGAAAGTTGTCTTGTGCTGGTCCTCGGGACATTGATCTGATTATATACTGAAAATCCATCTAGCATGGACATCATTCCAGAACCAATAACTATTTGTAATATATGATCCATGTTTGGTAGGGAAAACTTGTCTTTCAAGCTCACCTGGTTCAAATTTATAAAGTCAACACATATTCCAATTTCCCTGCTTTTCTTACAAACTGACACAATGTTGGCAACCCATGTAGAATGGTGTATGGGGTAAATTATTTGGGCTTACAACATCTTTTCTACAACCTGGAAAATTACATCTGTCACCTTTGGGTTGTAATTCCTCAGTTTTTGCCTAAATGGATTTGCTCCAAATTTCATTGGGGTGTGGTGTTTGAATTGGACCTATCTAAAATATTTCAGGTCTTCATAAGACCAAGAAAACACATCTTTGAATTCTCTCATCAACTTAGAGAACATTGCTTTCTCGTTTGTGCTACAACAAGCACCCAGATTTAAAAACTTTGGGACTTCCCCACTACCAATATTAATCTTCTCATAATCATTGGATAAGTTCTCATTTTCTCCCATGGCTTGATTCATAAAGCAATATCTTCTATCAAACAATGTTTCCAAGGTCACCAAACCTTTCGGGATGTGATTCCCCTTTAATTGAGTGATCCATGTTACACCCTTATCTCCAGGATCTATACAAAATCCATGATAGTCATCATTCTACACTTCAAAGAATATAGAAGAGAACTTCTCAATTCCTTCCAGGAAAGTGACTATATGAGCATCATCATTAAAAACCTACCATGAATTAGCATTGCTTGGCATTCTTGGTCTATGAATAAGTTCTATGGTATACCTATCCTTTCTAAAATTTGGATTAGGAGTTAATAATGTTGTTGACCCTGCTAGGGCATCAGCCTGGGTGTTATATTGTCTAGGCATTGCTTCAACTAAGAATGCATTGAACCATTCCAATTCATCTTATACCCTATTCTTTTATTTTTTCAACCTATCATTTCTTACTGCAAAGAGGTTCCTTACTTTTTTTACATTAGCTCAACATCCACTCTTGCTTTCAGCAGTTTGATCCTTTTCCTCTTTGCTTCTTCTACTCCAAGGAGTAAAGCTTCATACTTAGTTGTGTTGTTGGTGTTTTCAAACTCAAGCTTATAGGTAGAGGGGAACATTTGTCTAGAAGGAGATATCAATACTATTCTTGCATCTGACCTGATTGAAGAGAAACTCTCGTCAAACTCCAGAGTCCATAACTCATCTTCCTCTAATGGATTTGATCTAACTTCATCATTTTTATGCATTATTACATAGCTAGAAAACTATGTTTCTTGGTATAGAATATATGATTTGGGATCTTCTAAGGGAAAAATTGTATACTTAGATTTTAGCTCAGGTTGCAGAATGAATTTCTTACTACCCATAGGAATTATGGCGTGAGACCAATCTAACTTAATTTCACCACCTAGGTCCTTACAAAAGTTCTACTCAAGAGCATTCCATAACTTGCGGGTGTTGGCAAGTAATCAATTTTGTGTAATGTGATTCACTTTTTGGTTGTCATTTATGGCAATGCATCTGGGTTACAGATCGATTCTTGTAAAGATGAGTTTTGTTGATTTAGAAATCAACTAAGTATAGAAGTAGAGATACAGAAGTATTTTGGATATTGAAGATCGAGATTGATGAGTTATGACATGCAAGCTTAGAGGAAGACATTATGGGGTATGCGTGACCTCCACCTAAGATCGATTTGGTTTTGGTAATGTCTATGACAAGTTAGAAAGAATTGAAGATAGACAAACTGCATCAGAACAATGATACAGAGTAGTTGGACAATAGCGATGATTAAGGGAGTATGACATGGACTCTTGGAAATCAGAGTTGGATTATGGTTGATGATAACCTATACTTTGACT
Organism: Thuja plicata; assembly: GCA_018584345.1. Classification (NCBI taxonomy): domain Eukaryota; kingdom Viridiplantae; phylum Streptophyta; class Pinopsida; order Cupressales; family Cupressaceae; genus Thuja; species Thuja plicata. The sequence continues at coordinate 188,157 of MU227830.1, read as the reverse complement.
ATGCAAGAGTGTCAACTATGAATTTAATGTTTACTTTATTAAATTTACTTTGTATTAGAAGTCGACTATGTAATATCTGCATTGAGAGCTGACTTGGTGAAAGAAAAAGATATTTATGTAAGATATTTTTGTGAAAGCAAAAAAATGTGTGTAGCATGTTGTGTGGAAGATGCAAATGGAAGAGAAAAGAATAACAAAGATCATTGATGAACTATAAAGGAACTATCTTAGCATTTGTGATACTTGTTTTTTTCACGACTGAGAACACTTTATAAACAAAATTACTTTCTAAGAGCTGTAAGCTCAGTTGGCCCCTAACAGGGTGTTGTGAACCTTTAACAGGGTTGTAATTCCTTTAACAAGGAAATGTACTATGCAATATTCATCTCCTAATAGGGCTAGGTCTCCTAACAGGGACACTATACTTTAGTGCATGCTTGTGGGTATCATCCCCACCAGGGTTTTCCCTTGGTCAGGGTTTCTTCGACACCAAAATATGGTGTTATGAGTTCTGTGTCATTTGCTTATGTTCTTTTCATTACTGCAAGTTTATGGTTAATGTTTAAATGGTTGAAAAATTTAATTGAGTTCATTAATACTGATTCACCCCCCCTCTTAGTATCATCCAATCCTAACAATTGTCATTAGAGCTTTTGGTCCTTGGAGAAAAATTCTAACAGCTTGAGGGAGATCATAATGGATTTGGACAGTCTACAAGAAAACTTTGATGCTGCACTTGAAGACCTTAAAAAAGCAAAAGTAGAGAATGGAGAGTTGAGATTCAACATGAGAAGAGCTGAGAAATTTATAAAGAAACTCAAGGAACAACTTGACCTTTCCAGAAGTCAAAGATAAGATATTATGGTTCAGATAAAAGAGGACTCATATGAAGACAATTTAGATCAGGTGAGGCAACTGAAAGAAGAGAATGAAACTCTGAAACTTGAGAATGAGACTATGACTAAAGAAATACAGATACAAAAGGATGCTAAGAAGAAAGTTGAAGAAGCTTTAAATAGTGCATTAGATCAAATTAAGAATGAGGCTAACAACTACAAGAACAAGTATCTAGAATTGGAGAAATACAATCAGATCATAAAAGGTGAACTTGTTGAGGCAAAGAAACACGTTGAGAAACTTCACACCATCAGTGATTTGATTGATGAACAAAGAGATAGACAGAAACCCAAAGGTGATATGACTGGTATGGCTTCAATGAAGTTGAATGTTCAAAAAATCAGGAAGAGAAACCTAACAAGAAGATTGATACTGAGAAACCTTTTATTGAAGAACCTAAAGAGCAGATCAGACCCTTCAAAGGTAGATGCTTGGGTTGCAACAAATTTGGACACATGAAGAGAGACTGCAGAGGTAATGCCCCTTTCTGAAAATTTTATGGTTATTGTTTTAATTGCAATGGATATGGGTACAAGAAAGTAGAATGCAGAAAACCTAATCAATATGGATATAGACAAGACAATGAAAGAGAACCTATAGTGAAACCTACATGCTACAAATGCCATAATCTTGGACACATTGTGAAGTACTATAAGCTACAAGTTCATCAGGAAAGAAGACCTCTTATATGTTACAAATGCAATAATCCAGGACATATACCTAAGTTTTGCAGGTATAATGGATTAGATAATATAAGAGTACCACCTCCTATGAATACACAAAAGAATGGAAATGATATTGGTAAGAGTGTTGTAGGTTTGAAGAATGATTTTTAAAGTTTTTATAAGAAAGCAGAAGATAATAGCAGTGGTAAGATATGGAATATCAAAGAAACAAGTGAGACAACAATTCAGGGAGAGTCAGTAGATGTTATTGGATCTTTTCCTAATGGTAGTAAAATAGAATCGACCTAATTGGCCGATCAAGGCCTTAGGGGGAGCATTGGATACAGACATCAAAATATATCCTTCCCTAAAATTTGTTGATTGAGCTCGAGTGAGATTAGGTATGAACTTGGCCGACATCATGAAATATATATATCTGAGAGCGCAACATCAACGAATGCATATAAAATGATCGCGAGATTTACAAGCCGACTGAACAGTATTGAGTAAAGTGAAATTTATGACTTAAACTTGTATAAAACACCATTCGATGACCTATCTCTTTACCATTTAATGAAGAGAGACCTAAGGAGATCAAAGAACGAAGAAACTCAGTCAATTCTACGATTGTCATGCATGATCAATTGAAGCAAAAAACTCAAAATTCAGCGGAAGAAAGGTATTTACATCATCTAGCTATGGATGCACCTGTTATTTTTGATGTTGTAGATTGACCTAGGTACAAATTTAAGAAAAATTCATACAAGTCATATGAAGAGGATCTCGAAGGATCATTTTCTCAAACCCCTCACAGTGTATTACATGTAGAAGATATTAGGGATTACATACACTGTAAGTATGATATACTGGGAATTGATGAGATATCGACTGAGATGGAGTATATGACTGATAATGGAGTCATGAAAGATGAATACAAACACATTGATTAGTTGAGCATAATAAAAATTCTAGATTTGTGCAAATTCGACGAAGATGAATGGTTTAAGATATTGTTGAGCAGAGTACATGATCAGTTCATTTGGATAGGCGATCAGCCTGTGAAGATTTGTAGTGACCTAATTCATGAAATTACTGGAATAGACAACACCATAATCATTCATGTTGTATAAAAACATATAAAGAAAGAAGTTGAAACCCTAACTCACTCAAAATGGGACAGGCATGCAATGACTGTGAATGACAGCTTTCAGCAAGATGTGAGGATAATTGCTATGATACTAGGCTATAAATTCTACTACAGCAGTAGACCTAACTTAGTATCTGCAGGAGTAATCATGATGGCATGGAGAATGGTGAAGGAAAATGTGAAATATAATCTATGCGAAGTATTGACACAACAATTTATGGAGAATGTCAAACTAATAAAGAAAGATAGACCTAAGACCTTCAAATTTGGCCCACTATTGATGCATATGTTTATACACATCAAGCACAAATTTCCTGGCTTGCACCCTAGTGGTTGGAAAATAGGGATACCTACTGGTATTCTAATTTCACAGAGCTACAAAAGACAAAATAGTACATGGGTTGATGGGGAATTATTTACTATGACAAGATCCTTCAGAGACAAATGAAAACCAGGTACATGATACATGAGGACATTATTGAAAAATACAAGGATGTAATCTATTTCATGGTTGAAACTGATTGTGTATGTTTTGAAGTGGTCATACCTAGAAAGAAATGGTGTTATCCCATGGGTTATGAAGTAAGTTCAGAGGTACTTACCATGCAAGTTGAACATGTTCTTGCATCAGAAATTGATATATCAAAAGAAAGATGGGGAATATATGAGGAGAAATCAGCTAAGGTGAGAGAGGAATAGACTAGAGGTCCGAGGAAAAGAAAAATTGAAAACCTTGTGCATGAATGTGGTGTAAAAGCAGGATTGACAGAAGAAGAACTGAAAGAAGTGAAAAATAAAATGACAGAAAGATCCTTTGGATTGGAAAGTGATAGTACTACAACCCTTCCCACTCCTGAGGTAGTAATGGTAGACATTCCACCTCCTCCATCACAATAGACATCACAAACTCAGAACATTACTCCTAGAGTAAACACCAGATCTAGCAAGAAGACATCACCTATAAAACAAAGCATAGTGAGAGAAGAGAAGAAAATTAAGAAGCACATATGGAAGCCTAACATGAAGATGATAGAGAAGAGAGAAATAGAACAAGGTAAATTAGTCACAATTGATAGATACTATGATAGGTATGGAGATTCAGACAAACTTAAGATTGAAGACATTGTGATTGATCATTTACTTATTTTCAAGGAGACTCTATTGGAAATTGAAGGAAGTATACCTAAAGACTTGTATGGGAGATTGGAGACAAGAAAACACTTAGCATAGATTAAGGATGATACAATCAGGAATCAGGAAATTGATAACATGTTTCCTGTAATATCCTTACAAGAAAGAGAAAGAATATTCAAGGAATTGAAACCTTTGTTAAGGATAAATTAAGATTGTTGAAAATCATGGTGAGGAAGTATGATGAAGTCACTGAGGAAACTCAGAAGGCACTAGAGAAAATATTGATGAGAACTACTTCTGATAAGCCTCCACCTCCTAAGACCACTTTGCCTACACAATTAGGAATGGGAGAAAGCTCAAAAGAAACTGAGACAAATGCTGAGAAAAGTGAAGTAGATTCACAACCATATTTCTATGTTTCTGGTGTGACAGTGACACTTGACACATCACAAGATGAAAAGGATCCATTTATAGGGAATGTGGACAACACTATTGCAGACGAAGTAGAACAGAAAGAGGAAGTAGAGTAGAAAAAGGAAAAAGAACAAAAGATAGAATAGAAAGAGGATGAACAGAAAGAGGTAAACACATCTTCTATCTCATTGTTGGCAAGCAAAAATGTTAATGTTGATAGCATGGATGAAGATGAGTTGGTTAAATTGGCTTTTACTGCACTAAACAAAGTTAAGGAAAGACCATAACAGAAAGGTGACAAAAAGGCTAAAGTGATTACAAGAGCAATTGATACTATGAACAAATTGCTTCCAGTACCTATTTTTTTCTAGCACAAAGATGACCTTGAAAATCTGAGAACAACACTTGATGAATTTGATGGACATTATGAAAATTTGATAAAGATTGGAGAGGAGAAGGTAGAGAAGAACTATTCAGAGAAGAAGCTATCAGAAGTTTGCAAGTCCATCACATGGGACTTAGGCATTGTGAAAACTTGTTTGACAAATGTAAAGAGTTGCATTGGACATGGAAGAAAATTGTTTAGTTACTGCATGAATCCTATTAGGCATGTCCAGAACATTGAAGACATTATTGCCAAAGAGAGGGAAACTCTGAACAATATGATGGATAGTTATGAAGCATCTTCACAATCTATAATAGAGTTAGACAAGGAAGTCACAATAATTTTGGAAAAACTCAGTGTATTGGATAATGAGAAAGGGAGAGTATTGACAAGATTTAATTTGCTGAAGAGTTTAATCACTCCTAAGCTATCCATACTTGAGGTACATCTATTAGACTTGGAGAAAGTGACAGATTCATTAACTAAATCTATGCCCACAGAATTGAAATAAGTTGAGACTGCATCATTTGCATTGAATGGCATAATTCAAATTAGTCAAATATTGTTCAAATCATGGAGGTCAGAAGTGAAGATCTTGGAAGATTCCTTTCAAGATATTCTGAAACTGGTGAGCAAGCACTAAATCCTATTATTTTGTATGCACCTTTGTCATTTTTGTCAAAGGGGAAGAAGAGAGAAAAAAATACAGGAGAAGAGAAGTAAATGGGAGAAGAGACTAGAAGAGGAGAAAGAGAATTTAGAGGAGACAATTTTTGTTTTTGTTGGAACACTTATTCATTTTTTTAAAGTGTTGCCATCAATGCCAAAGGGAGAGATTGTTGGAAAGTAACCAATTTTGTGTAATGTGATTCACTTTTTGGTTGTCATTTATGGCAACACATCTGGGTTACAGATCGATTTCTGTAAAGATAAGTTTTGCTGATTCAAAAATTGACTAAGTATAGAAGCAGAGATACAGAAGTATTTTGGGTATCGAAGATCGATTTCGATGAGTTATGACATGCAAGCTTAGATGAAGATAGTATGGGGTATTTGTGACCTCCACCTAAGATCAATTTGGTTTTGGTAATGTCTACGATGAGTTAGGAAGAATTGAAGACATATTGATTGCAGCAGAACAACGATACAGAGCAGTTGGACAGTAGCGATGATTAAGGGAGTATAACATGGACTCTTGGAAATCAGAGTGGATTATGGTTGATGATAACCTATAATTTGACTATGCAAGGGAACTGACTATGCATTTAATGTTGACTTTATTAAATGTATTTTGTATTAGAAGCCTACTATGTAATATTTGCATTGAGAGCCGACTTGGTGAAAGAAAAAGATATTTATGTAAGATCTTTTTGTGAAAGCAAAAAAATGTGTGTGGTATGTTGTGTGGAAGATGCGAATGGCAGAGTAGAGAATAATAGAGATCATTGATGAGCTATAAAGGGACTATCTAAGCATTTGTGATGCTTGTTTTGTTCATGACTGAGAACACTTTATAAACAGAATTACTTTGTAAGAGTTGTAAGATTTGTTGGCCCCTAACGGGGTGTTGTGAACCTTTAACAGGGTTGTAATTCCTTTAACAAGGAAATGTACTATGTAATATTCATCTCCTAGTAGGGCTAGGTCTCCTAACATGGACACTATACTTTAGTGCATGCTTGTGGGTATCATCCCCACCGGGGTTTTCCCTTGGCCAGGGTTTCCTCGACAACAAAATATGGTGTTATGAGTTCTGTGTCATTTGATTATGTTCTTTTCATTACTCCAAGTTTATGGTTAATGTTTAAATGGTTGAAGAATTTAATTAAGTTCATTAATACTGATTCACCCNCCCCCCCCCCCCTCTTAGTATTATCCAATCCTAACAATGGTTACATTAGCGACCAAGATTGTGAGCTTTAATCTTTTGTTAGGATAAACTTCTAATGCAACTTGTGCATCCTTTATTTGTCCTATTAGTGCGACAAGTTTGGAGTCCATTGCATAACACTTGCCAAATGTCTTAGTCAATGGTAAGTCTAAGGATTTCTCGATGATTGAAGGCATTATGTTATCCGAAGCTACTGAATCTATGATACAATTGTTCAACCTATGCCCATGTATGAATAAGGATACATAAAAGGGTCCATTTTTTTGGGCAAATGGGGAGTTTCAGAGGTTCCTAGGTGGGTGGTGGGTATTTTATTCACCGCTTAGTTACCTTCTAGATTGATATGGGTTTCAAGGGTTGATAGAATATTTCCTTTCCAGGTTTCATTTATAGGGGCAGAGCCTTTCACATAGCTTGTTAATTTGTCCAACTCACTAGGATTAAGTTTCAAATAATCAGCAAGAGAGATTTGAATCTTAGAGGATTTGCAAAATTCAACAATGTCAAAAAAAGGTTTAGGATCTGACCTTTTTAGTATATTTACCTCCAACATCATAGATCCTTGAGTCCTTTAGCCACCTGGTGTGATTCACAAGTTCCTTTTCTTTCTAGAAAGGTGTTGAAGGAGTTTGACTAGAAGCTCTGCCTCCATGCTAGTTTCTTGTAAGTATGGAGCAGGAAGGATCCTCTAAAGTGGAAAAAATTTTACCGCCTCATTCAAAATCTGATTCATATTCTAGGTAGTAACCTACGGAGTTGCCAGGTCCTCCTGAGGTTCCTTCGTCAGTAGACACTTCTTTTATAGTTTCTTTGTTTGCCTCCATCTATCTATAATGTACCATTTCAGGGCAAGATATACTATCGTGACCATCAATTAAGTGAAATATACACATATTCCCTCTATTCATAGTAGGGGCTTCAATTAAGAGTCTTTGTTGGCTAGGAAGAATATTGGGTTGTTTCCCAAAGGTTCCTCCCCCTTGATTGTGGTATCGAAGGGATGTCCTAATATGGGGCTACAGGCTTAGGTAATTGTCTCTTTAATTGAATCATATCATTCATCAACTTTTGAACTATAGGATCAGTGGAATTAGAGGTAGATCCCTAATTATTTTGGGTATGTACCTCCCGTCTCCATTTCCCTATGGTTATCAAGTCATCCTGAAGCTCAACTACTGAGGTTTGAGCTGCATCTAAATCAGCCACCCTTCCATGCCTCAAATGAAAGCTTATATCTAGAGGCATAGCATTCACAAACAAACCCTTCTTATTCTCGTTACTAGGTCTTTATGCATTAGGGATTTGATGTAAAATCTTGTTGAACTTCGCAACAAACTCCATCATAGGTTTGTGCATTTCTTTCTTCAATTGATACAATTGAAGTTGAAGGGAGTGCTCATCATCTTCTGCTTTGAAGAAAGCTTCGAAGGCCATTCTCATAGTATTCCAATTGGTGATAGATCCATTAGGAAGGTGATGGAACTAATCCAAAGCAACATCGGTTAAGGTTTGAACAAACAAGCAGACAACTACATCTTTAATAGCGACAACAATAACCCCACATGCAGTTTTGAAAGCATTCAAATGATCATTATGAGAGACCTTACCATCTCCTCTAAATTTAGGAAGGACATCCTAGGATCCTTTAGGCAAAGTATTTAAGTTTTGACCTAGGTTTAATGGACCTACTTGGGCTCCCCACTGCTGGTTTTTGGCCATGTTGGGTAATTTGATATTCAAAGGGGAAGTGTTAAAATAAGAGGTAAGTAAGGTACCAGGCAAGGGATTGAAAGATCATAGGAGAAAACTTAGGAGATGAGGAGGGCCTACTTGTAGTATGGATCTTTCTTCTCACCTGTATGTCAGGGGTAAAATTTAACTATCTCAATGCCTCAAAATCTTCATCTACTAATCCCTTTGCCCTATCTCCTCTTGTGTATCTCTTTTAGGACAACTTACTAATTTTCATTAGGAGGATGAGGTAGTTGAGGTGGGTTAGGTATATTAACCTAGATCAACTGGGCTAACCTCTCAACTATTGCTGCTTCTTGAGCGATAGACAAGTCTCTTATTATTTCACCAATTTCCTCTTCGATTTCAAGGACCTGACTCGCTTCTTGATATTGTTGAAAACTTGTCTTACACCTCTAGGCTTGAGTGTTCAGATATGAAATTATGTCTTCTTGGGTATCCTAAAATCCCAAGTTAGGCTGTAAAATAGGGAATAAATCTTAATGAGGCAAAATACCATTTCTAATCACCATAGAACCTTTAAAACTGGCTTTTCCCTAGTGGAGTCGCCAAAAATATATTAGTGGACAATTTTTTCATCTTTTGAAAATTTGATAAATAACTGACTCCTAACCCAATCTAGAGAGAAATCCACCACTATTAGTTAAGTTAGTCACTCACGAATACACTCTCTACATCCAAGGTGCAACTACCTTCTAAAATGATCAATCCTTAACTCCTTTATTTCAAAAGAATAATTCTAAATGATACTTCTACCTAGAAAGTACTAAAGGAAACAACATTCCATTATAATATTATACAAGAAATGTTACAGGCTTATCATAAATTCAATTGATCACAAGCCAACCGACTTGAGATTGACAAGAATAAGGTTTTAGAATCGATCTCAAAGATTAACTCTCATATGCAAATTACTGAAGGAACTTAATAACATACACACAAATCATAGTAGCATGTAATCTATTTCCAACTGAAACCAAATATACATATTATACCTTACCAAAAGATCAGAGAAACACTATAATATGATATATAAACCAACTGATATTATATTCATATACTATCCAGTTTAATCAGTAAAAGAAAAGCAATGTATCGACCTTCAAATTCACAATATAAAGATGTCTTTTTTAAAACTCCAGAGAATCAACCCTCACTGAGTTGTAAAAATTAAAATATATAGCCACGCAACGCATATTCATTTTTTAAAACTAACTTCTTAAAATTCTTCTCCAAAAACCTATTTCGAAAAGTTGACTAAGCTAAAACAAAGCAAAAATTGCAAGAACTATCTCTGGGCATGATCTATTTAGCATTTGGTGTGGCAATATCTTCGGGTTGATCATGTACATGTGCAACCTTTCGAGTGACACTCCATTCCTCATACGCTGTCGAGAAATCAACTATAATTTGTTGGTTGGGCATTTCGATGGCTCCTATTCGTTGTTTCCATATCTTCTGGCCGTTCTGAACTTGTACCAACTTAGCCTTGTGTACTTGTAGATTCTCATAGCCAATTATCAGTGTGGAGTCTACTCGGGCTATGATTGAGCAATCCTTTATTTCCAAATTATTTCTCTTTTAGGGCTTTCATCTTGTCTTTTAATGATGCGATTAAATGATCTGCCTTTATGTTTTGGTCTTCTTCATTTCCCATTAACTTAACATCAAGGAATTTAAGATCATTGATGATGATTTCATTAAGAAAATTGAGGTCCTTTAGGATCTCTAATAACTCATGTATTCCTTATTCAACAATTTTATTTCTCCACTCCATGTTTACCTTGGCCACAAATAGTGAATTTTCATCAAGCCCTAGTATTGGTTTTTCGGCAAGGAACTTAGCTACACCATAGGTGTGAATCTTCTCCATATTTGTAATCTCATTATCCTATATGTTTTTTTCTTCAACCCAAGTGGTAATCACCATTTCTAACTCCTTGGAAATCATGAGAGTTTGATGATGGGTGTTATCGAGGTTTGAAACATAACCCACTACTTCTTTAGTGATTTTGTCTATCCAACCAAAGAATGTTTTTTGTACTACTTTGTCTCTCTACACTTGGTCCAAGAATTTCTAGCTTAATGAAGACTTGACATTAATTTTAGGAGATACCTCTGTTAAATCTAAAGGTTTAGGATTTTGAAGTGCATGAATGTATTCAACCATCAAGTTCAAAGATGACTTAAGAGCTTTCTTGTCCCTCTAATCCTTCTAGATTCTCTAACGGATTTTCTTATTACTTGATTCAAAAACCTTCATGTCAACATACCTGATAGCTTGGCCTAGATTCACCTTTTCATCATTGAAGTCTTGTTGAGAGACTTCATCACTTCTTTTGTCAGTAGAAGGCCTGAAAATATCAGCAATCCAGTGTCTTGTATCCTCGTCCACATTTATTAAAGCCTCAGTTTTAGGCTTCTTACTCTTGGGTGTCTTTCTAAAGTATTTAATTACAATGTCTCACATTGGTGTGGATACCGGGACTATGCTACACTTCTTTCTCACAAATAGCTCGAGCCAGTTTGGAGCCTTTGCATTGTTCTTGTTCTGGGGAGTCTGAAAATCTAAAGAATTCCTTAATGTCGATGAATCCTAGCTAGACAATGCCACTTTTGTTTGTTTACCTTCACCCATTGGGATTCCTTTAGGATTATCCGTGACTAGCTCATTTTCTTGACCCTTTTCACCTTTAGTTGTTTCTAAATCCACCACAATGTGGGGCGCTTGGGTGAGTTTGGCTTTCCTCTTGCTCCTTGAATGGGTAATCCTTACAATTGGCTGCGTGATAGAAAGTTCTTTCTCTTTAGGGAAAATTTTTGCTTCTGACCCCGGTTCACCTACAGGAGACAATTGTTCAATCTTATTAGTACATACAGGTGGGGACCCAACTTTTGGGGCTATTGAATCATCTCTAGACTTGTGTTCAACTCCTTTTGATTTCTCCTTTCTTTTGTCCTTCAACCATTATTATGTTCTTCTTATCACATTATGAGTTTTCACTTTGATATCCTCCTCTTCTCTTTTGTTCCAATCAATTTTTGAGATGGGCATACATTCAACAAGTTCTGCATATTTAGGATCTAAGACATCCTCTTCTCCCTCATCATCAATCCCTTTAACTTCAATTCATACTTTCAGGGTGACGATTTTCTTAGTGTGAACCTAGACTACTGTCTTTTCCTTACTTTGTACTCGTCTACACAATCATCCCAATAATCTTCTAGCTAAGGTTGATGGAGGAAAGTGACATCTACATAGAAATGGTTTGCAACAAAGTTTTTACTGTCAAAATAGTTCCTAGCTTGATACATCTTTAAATTCATCTTCTTCAATTTAGCTTCTAAGGCTGGTGTGTCTTGTATGAGTTTACAACATAAATGACCAATTTTAATAGGGAATAAGCAATTGGCTCCTCTTTTGAGTTTGTACTTATTTTCAACCTAAATTAGTTTCCTACAGACTTCTATTAGGATGTACTTGTCTAGGGAATATTTTTGTAATTTCAAAGGTTCACCACTGCAACCCCCCACCTTCAAACAAGTAAACCTTCAAAATTGTATGTAGAAACTCCCATAAATCTTGATCAGCTCAGTGGCTTCTTCAGACATTCTCTGATTTTATTTTCCTCTTAATTTAAAAACAAGTCTGGCTAAGAACACATCTTGGACTCTTTTGAAATTCTCAGTATTCCTTTTTCTTTTGCACTAAAGAAAAGTATTCAAATATTTTCATGTCTCCCATCCATGGTTCATGGGGTAGACCTTCCGAGTTTCTGCAACAAGCCAATATATAGAAGAGGTATGAGGACATGTTAAAGCTAGCTACTTCTGCCACTTGAGATAGCTGCTCATGAAGCTGGTCTACTATGATTTCAGCCCAATCAATAAATGTTCCATCACTAATAATAGCTTGAATAAAATTGTACATCCAATCTTCCCACAAGATATCATGTGGATTTCCTTTCACTTTGTTTAGCAAAATGACCATGTCTCGCACATCCTCAATTAGGCGATCTTTCTTTAATGGTCTCGGTAGGTGAGATCCTCCCTTCTTTGGCTTCAACAACCAGCTTCTGGCTATGGTGCAGTTGAAATCCTTTCTATTTTGGTCAAAATCTACTTGCGCTTTGCAAATAGTCCAGTCTTCGTAGACTTTGGTAGGAGGGATTCTTAAGGACGCCATAACCACTTGCCTATTAACATACACCAATACATCATCAAAAAAAGGTGCGAATGTACCTACTGAATTAATCATATTTGTTGACATTCCATTACCAGGTCTAGGTAGGGCATTGCTCTAGGAAACCTCGCATATTCTAACATTCCACTTTTTGCAATCTTAGCAGTCATTGATTCCGCCTTCACTTTTCTGAACCTACCCAATAACTTTCCTAAATCCACATTCACTAGGAGTGTGTCCCCCATCTCTGGAAGACAATTGGTTAAAGGAGTAGACTTGTTCTCTTTAAGAATTTTCAATTTGGAGGAAGACATGACTGGACTAAAGGAGAGTTCTAAAAGGAGTATAAAATAAAGCGGAAACACTTTGGGAAAATTTAACTTTCAGAACATGTAAGCTTCAAATTTAAGAAAAAAAATAGAGGGTTTTCTTGAAACTCACCATTTTTATGTACCTAGCTTCTGAGAAGAACAATTTACCTCACCTCTTTTTTCCCTTTCTTGCAACAACCAAGAACTTGTGTATACACAATGAACAAAAATTACAAAAGAGAAGCGATTTAATAAAATCACGCCTCGGCTGCTGTACCTCTAATAATGGAAACTTGCCTTGATTTAATAACACCCACCGCCTTTTAATGCTAATGATACTTAGCGCGTACCCATTTTCATTTACCTGTCAACTCCATCATTAAGCATTTAATATGGACATCTTTTCAATCATTTCTCACAATAGTGATGCAAGATTTAGCATGTGTTGTTCAGATCTGCAAAATTGCACCTTCAAACTTTGAATTTTGAATTGTGAGAAAAAGATTCAAAGTTCAGAGTTCATCATGCTATAAACCTTGGGAACTAACCAATGCAATTGGGACCCACGAAATGATGCAGCTTACAAGGTGCTTGAACTTTGAACCAAAAAAGTTGAGGTTCAAGCTCAAGGTTCAACAATTGCAAACCTTCACTACACGAAAAAAGGTAGCATATTTTGTGACGACATGAGTGGGGTCAGAAGAACTTTGAACCTTGAATTAGAAGTTCAAGTTCAAAGTTCAATCTGCGGGATGCACACTGCACTGACGAGAACAAAGGCAAAGACAACTTATTACTTGGAACCGGCTGGTCCTTGATCTTTGAACTTTGAAGATTCAGGTTCAAGGTTCAAGGTTCAAGGTTCAAGGTGAGCAAAAGAAAATGATTGGATTTTTCACGAGTTCAAATTTTAACAAGGGGTGACTTCAGAACCATGCAACACATAGCATGACAAAACATAAATGAGATTCAAATGCCTAATTTTAAAATAGAAAAAAATTAAAAATAATACATTCTTCGTAAAAATAAAGAAAATCTTGATTTGTTAGATAACATCAAATGTAAGGTAGATGTAGAGAAATAAACATGGAATAATATAAGAATATCATATTTTTTATAAACATATTTCACTTTATAATTATCTGTTCTAATATTTATGTATAATTGTTTAGTCAATATGAAATTAGAGTTGACTTAAAACTTTTATAATAGTAATTTTTCGATGATTATTTTGAAGGATCAATTGGTTAAATGAGAGGAAGTGTTAAAACATTAACATTAATCAACTTCAACATCACATTATGCAAAGATTAAAAAATGACAAAGGAGCCACACCTTTGGATGTTGTTTCCACTTGCACATTAATGGTGTTTGATGAATTGTTGAACTTGATGAAAGCAAGACAATTAATAGTGGATTTGGAGGAAAGGTTGGTATTCAATACATATGTGAAAGGTTTGGCATATTATAGGCAATGGAAGGAACATTGGAATATGAAAATAGTTGTTGTAGGTAGGCATGGATGAAGGTTGAGAAACACATGCAACACTTGAAAGAGGAGGAGCAATATGATTATGAATGCTTCAAAGACTAACATGTGTAGGGTTTATGTTTGAAATTGATGTAGTCATGAGACTTTGAATGTATGTAGAAACACTAGGCGATGGAATAAGAATTGTCATTCACTAATATTATTAATATCCATAAAAAATTTTAATGATGGTAAATTTTTGGAATTAAAATTGTTCAAGTTATAGACCATCTCAAGTTATTATTGTTTATAACTCTTCTATAAATAAAATATTTTAAGATTATTATTGTCTTTAATGTTAGTTAATTGATTCTATTATTATAATAAAATAATTAGATAAGGAAGTTTTGAGTTATTTTTTAAAGATTGAAATTACATATTTTGTTGATTGAAATATTTATAGGCAATTATATCACTTTATCTATTTTTTGTTACTATGTTATTTTGACTTTTAAATTCACACGTACCCATGCATACCAAATAACTTGCCTTTTGAAAACAATGTGTCTATCATCTATATACTCCTATTGCATTCCATTATACCCATTCAAGGTTTTATTTCAGTCATTGCTGGATCCTTGTAATTGAATGCATAGTTGACTTCAAGATATCACTTTTCCATTTAGACATTTGTTGCACAAACAACATCATTTGCTAAATAACTTACAATTGACCTCAAACCTACGCAAATAATATCTATATTTTTTTTCTAATTTATCTTTCACACATCTTCGACATACCCATTGCACACAAAAGTGCGATTTCTACTAAATATTTTATAAAATATATAAACCTGTAAATGCAATCAAAACGAAATTCAGAACTAAATATAACTGAGAAAGTAGTAATTAGTGTAAATTACCTTTGCTGAAATCTGTATATTTGATATCTCTGTTTTACTCGGAGGTCAATGAAAGAACTGCACTTATCGATTTTTGTGTGTTCTTCTGGTGTTCAGATCAGTCGCTTTAAATATGGTGAGCATATTTGTGAGGGGCCACATCTATAATAGACGTGACTCCTTAAGGAGTCATGTCCATTAGAGACGTGGCTCCTCATATTAGCCCTGTCACCTATTAACGTCCACACGTATGGTGGAACCGATAGTAATCGGTATTCAAAACACTTGCTAAGCATTAACATGTAAAACGTTAACTTAACATTTGCAAATTGACGGCTTAGGGTCGATGCTCTTCAATTCATCGTTCAGTCGATAATATATCCAATATAATAATGATAATTATTATCATTATTATTATATAACAATAATAATAATGATAATCATTATTATTATTATATTAAAGCAATAATAATAAATATAAATATATTATTAATAATTATTATTATTGATATATATATATATATATATATATATATATATATATATATCTCACGATTTATATATT
>MU227830.1:141844-167835 GCA_018584345.1 Thuja plicata | reverse complement strand
TGTAAATTACCTTTGCTGAAATCTGTATATTTGATATCTCTGTTTTACTCGGAGGTCAATGAAAGAACTGCACTTATCGATTTCTGTGTGTTCTTCTGGTGTTCAGATCAGTCGCTTTAAATATGGTGAGCATATTTGTGAGGGGCCACGTCTATGATAGACGTGACTCCTTAAGGAGTCATGTCCATTACAGACGTGGCTCCTCATATTAGCTCTGTCACCTGTTAACGTCCACGCATATGGTGGAACCGATAGTAATCAGTATTCAAAACACTTGCTAAACATTAATGTGTAAAACGTTAACTTAACATTTGCAAATCGACGGCTTAGGATCGATGCTCTTCAATTCATCGTTCAGTCGATAATATATCCAATATAATAATGATAATTATTATCATTATTATTATATAACAATAATAATAATGATAATCATAATAATAATGATAATAATTATCATTATTATATTAAAGAAATAATAATAAATATGAATAATAATAAATATAAATATATTATTAATAATTATTATTATTGATATATATATATCTCACGATTTATATATTATTGCAACATGAATATTTATCTGACCGTTGCTACAATTTTAACAAAACCAATAGTTTTTGAATAAGAATCCTTCTACTAACCTTACCAAAAGAAAAGAACAATAGTTTCGACACGACATCTAACAATTTTTATTATTGATAAAGGAAAATATTTCTTTGAATGCTCTTTACCTAAACTAAATTTTGTTCTATTGATTTAACATAAAGGAGTGCACTGAGGCAAACAAAGTCAGGGAATTGTACCTTACGTCTTGTCGTGTCTTCCAAGTTTGCCGTCCTTCATTTATTCCATTTCTTTACTTCGGTTAGGTTTTGCTTTTTAACGTCCTTTTACTCCATGGTGAGGTCATCAATGGAATTCCAATAATGCCGAGAACATTTTGAGGGCTGTTGTAACATAGCAATTTGCACCGGACAAGTGCAATAAGCTAATTAGATAGTTTGTCGTCGAAGGAAATGTAAGATTGCTCGGAAAGGACAGCATGAATGATGGAATTGGAAGTGTGAGAGGAATTTACAATTTTATCATTACAAAAAAGATCGAATCATTCTTCTCAAGTTCACACATAGATCTCATCTCTGGGACACATTCCCAGCATGCACACGGGATAATCCTGTGCATATATACATTTGTCCAGTTGGGATTAGGGTATATACACATTTCTGCGGGTGGGTATTCTTTACATATTCATTTGTGCAGGTGGGTGGTGTGGTGTTGCAGTGATGGAGCCGACACAGATAAGCCTGGGAGGATTCGGAGAAGGAGCGAGTGCTAAGGAACTCACAGAGTACTTCGAAGAAACAGTGGGAATGGTTTGGAGATGCAGACTGAAAACATCATGGACTCCTCCCCTTGCATACCCAAAGTTCACAAGTAGCAGCAAGTATTTGGTCGAGAACAAAGCCAAGGTGCCTCCTCATGCCTTTGTTCACTTTGCGGCTCCAGAAGCTGTCAAGGAGGTCGTGAAGCTCGCTGACAAGGGAAGGCTGGTGTTCCACAACCAAGCTCTCAAAGTCAAGGTTGGTAGCGAAACCTCAACTAGAATGCGTAAAAGAAGAACAACTCAACCATTCAGATTTTCTCCTGCTGTGATTGAAATAGGCTCATTGTATAGTCTTGATGATTTTCGGGTTGCCTGGCGAGGACCCACTTCTGGGGTAGAGTTTCATGTAGACCCATTTGACAAAAGATGCAGGATTATTCTTACTAGGGATCAGTTGTTTGCTCTGCCCAACATTGGTAGAGATACTCTCATAAAATGTGACTTTAAGGTTGAGTTTTTGATTAAAGATATCAGAAACGTGAGGTTTCTCAATGAGAAGGGGATTTTGGTCATGTTGATTCAGCTTTGGGTGCCACCTTGGGTACACTATAGAACCGCAGATGATGACATCCATGTGGGTGTTCCTTTTGTTCTGTTAGATGATGATGATCCATGGATACGAACCCTGGATTTTACTTCTAACAATGCAATTGGTAGATGTTTGGTATATAAGATTTCAGTATCTCCTCGTTTGGGCTTCGTCATGGACAAAGCCAAAGATTATTTCAAGCAACATCGCTTGATAGATGAAAAGTTTTCCAAGTTTTCTTGTTTGAGGACTCAGAACGAACCTGCTGCTCCTAGAACAGTATTCTTTTTTGTGCTGCCACCAGTCCCAAGAATTCTCTTTGATACCATGTTCCTGCTAAATGCTCTTGTACACAAAGGCATTGTCAATTACCACAGACTAACACCCGACTTTTATGATTTGTTGAATCCTAAAGTGACATTACCTGAATTGTCTACAATAGCACTGAGGCACATGCTATCCTACACCAATCCAATTTTTGACGCCTTCGAAAGACTTAAAACTGTACTTGGGTGGATTTCAAAGAGCCCAAAGCTTTTGAAAAAACCAAAGGTTGCTGAGGAAACAGTCGAAGTCAGGAGATTGGTCATCACTCCTACAAAGGCCTACTGTCTTCCTCCAGAAATAGAGCTGTCAAATCGTGTCGTAAGGAACTTCAAGAAGTATGCAGATAGATTTCTAAGAGTAACTTTCATGGATGATAACATGGAAGCCATGTCTTCAATGGCACTAACTGTGCCTACAGCACCTATTGTTAGAGAGGTGTCATCTAATGTTCCTGCACATAGAACTGCAATTTATAGGCGAGTGAGGCAAATTCTTCTTAAAGGATTTGAGCTCTGTGGTAGAGAATATTCATTTCTAGCTTTTTCTTCTAATCAGTTGAGAGACCGCTCTGCATGGTTTTTTGCTACTGAAGATATTGAAATACATCAAATTAAGAACTGGATGGGGACCTTTCCTAAAAATAATGTTGCGAAGCACGCTGCTAGAATGGGTCAATGTTTCTCTTCCACCTATTGCACGGTACAGGTTCCAAGAGGAAAGCTTGAAAAAGACTTTGAAGACATCAAAAGGAATGGTTACGAGTTCTCTGATGGTATAGGAAAGATCACGCCTGATCTTGCCAGGGAAGTCGCTCAGAGATTGCAGTTGAATATCAACCCCCCATCAGCCTATCAGATCAGGTATGGTGGCTACAAAGGTGTGGTCGCAACTTGGGAAGCTGAACCTGGAAGCAAACATAAGCTGTCATTGAGACCCAGCATGAAAAAGTTTGAATCTCGACACGACATGCTTGAAGTAATCACCTGGACACGTTTCCAGCCCTGCTTTCTGAACAGACAGATAATTACTTTGTTATCAGCTCTTTTGGTTCCTGACACCACTTTCAATGAATTGCAAGATTTAATGCTGGATAACCTTAATCAAATGATTGAAAATGTGGAAGTGGCATTTGATGTATTAACCACATCATGCACAGGAGATCTACAAAACACTGCTGCTATGATGCTGAGTGCTGGTTTTAAGCCACAAACAGAACCGCATTTAGAAGATATGCTTTCTTCTATAAGAGCTGTCCAATTAGAAGAGCTTTGTAGAAAAGCTAGGATTTTTGTCCCTGATGGAAGATGGTTAATGGGCTGTCTGGACGAAATAGGGGAGCTTGAATATGGGCAATGTTTCATACAAATTTCGAGCCCTCCCCTACAAGGCTGCTTTCTTGAAAATGGATCAAGCTTTGTAGAAAGAAAGATAAGCCCGAGAATTATCAGAGGAAAAGTGATTGTGGCAAAAAATCCTTGTTTACATCCTGGTGATGTACGAATCTTAGAAGCAGTTGATTCTCCTGGATTGCACCACTTGGTTGATTGCTTAATTTTTCCACAGAAGGGGTGTAGACCCCATCCTAACGAAGCATCAGGCAGTGACCTTGATGGTGATATCTACTTTGTTTCTTGGGACTCTAGGCTCATGCCACCAAGTGGTGAGAGTTTTGACCCAATGGACTACACTCCAGCTCAAGCGGTAACATCAAAAGAACCTGTGAGAACAGAGGTATTGCTATATTTACTATCCTGAAGTTGCCCTTCTGCCACAATTTTTATTTTTCGCATTAGTAGCACCCTTTTTATATATAATATATATTTTCAAGAACTTCCTGTATTAGGGTTTCTATTGATGGCTTTCTTTTTGTTTCTTTGTCTACTGCTATGAATCATTTATTTGCTGAACAATTATATATATTTTTAAACTGCATTGCAAGACAACGATCGCTTTGATGGCTCTTCATCTTGCTTGTATGGGGTAGATTCTTTGTTTACTTTTGTGTTGTCTTGAATCTCATAAACAATGACAACATAGAAATTGCGGCAGACAAAACATGTGATAGCTTGTCCGTTTTTTAATTTTTTATTAGGTGTGCTGTAACGACCCCAAATCAGGATCATGAACAATATGCATTTTAAATAATATTTCTGTGGATATGGAAACTGAAAGAAAAAGTTGATCATCTATGGTAATTTCCAGAATATAACATTTATTATAAATTGCAATTGTTGAAAATAAAATGTGAAACTCAAATTCTATACTATGCTTAGAATTTATGATAATTGTATAATACCTATATTAAACACTAAAAATAAATGAGAAGTTCTAAATCCAAATGCCATGCATGATTGCTGGTCAAGAATATTTTTGATATTTTGCAGAAACCCTTATTCAATCAGCATCTAAGTAAACAACAGATCCAGATGATAATAATGCCACAATACATATAAAACTATGATGCAAGATTTATAACATCAGGAATTACTTACAGCCCTCGTACACAACATTGATAAATTATCAAAAAGTGGCAAATTAATCCCCAAAGACAGCACTTAGTTAGGTAGTAATAAGTGAACCTATTGACAATATATTTTATAGCAAATCATATCGGAAACAAGGCACAGGGGCAGCAACAAATTTCCAATAAAAATCAGATTTGCATCATCTGCCCTGAGGAATGTATGGATTGCTTGATTACTGGAAATGTAGGCATATGCAAATTAAACCTCCTTCAATGCAATCAATACTTCCCAACCTTTGAAATTCTGCAAAATGAAAACTGGAAACTCCAAATAATGTCAAATAATAGTAAAATCAACGTGTACCATAGAGGCATTGTAGTGACACTGTAGAAGCATGTAAACTTGAAAGCATGACCAAAAATGTTGATTCGATGATGTGGAATAATTTGCTTGTGAATATGAATTGAATAATCATAGCCAATCAATTCAAATGCGATCGTTGTATAGAATTGTTCAATTGAAGATGAGGGTTTCGGTCCTCAAATTCAAATACCATTCCATGAGGGTTTTCATCCTTGATCTACTCCTCTTGGGGAGAGCAAAGGCAATAGATTTCTTGGCGAAGAATATGATGATTTGTCTCAACTCACAGATGGTGGGAACACACCTTTAGTTGGCCAAGGGAGCATCTCAAGCTCTTTGACCAATGATGTTTGAGAAGTGAGGACAACCTAAGATGCCATTGTGCAAGAAATGCTCTATGTAAAAAGCAAGGTTCTAACTAATTAGAATGGGAGGGGAGGTCTATATTATTACACAGATAATTGGTAAAATATTGGATGATTTAATGAATGAACAAGACATTCATTTATAGTTTACAAAGAGACAATGTTTCTATTACGAAACAATCGTCATAATTAGAAACATTCTAATATGTACAAGATTTACAATATTGACCATTAAATAAAATAAAAAGATATATACGGAGATATTATTCTAATACCCTCCCTTAATGGTCAATTTGTCTACTACACCAAGGAGCCCCCTAAACTTAACAAACTTATTTGGAAGTAGGGACTTGGTGAGAATATTTGCAGTCTGGTCCGTTGTAGGAACATATTGCAAATCCACGGATCCATCTTCAACTAACTGGCGGATGGAGTGACAATGAAGCTCAATATGCTTGGTCCGCTCATGGAAGACTGGATTTTTGGTGAGTTTGAGCGCCCCTTGATTGTTGCAGAAGAGGGGTGAAGGCCTTGCTTGATGTCTGAAAGCATCCTTCAAAGCCAAACTGCCTCACAAGCTGCTTTGGCTATTCCCCGATATTTAGCTTCTGTTGAGGAAAGAGATACGACTTGTTGCTTCTTATTGGTCCAAGTGATATTACTTGTGCCCAAACTGAAGACATACCCAAAAGGGGACTTTTTGTCATTAACAGAGCCTCCCCAATCCGAATGTGTAACCAATGAGTTTGGGATCTTTGGTTCGTCCATAGAGGATACCAAAGTCTGAAGTGCTCTTGACTTAGCGCAGGATGTGCTTTGTTGCAACCCAATGATCTGAAGTAGGAGCTGTCATGAAGCAGGATATGTAACTCATTGCATAACTGAGATTAGGTCCAGTGGCGGTGAGATTAAATTGCCCACTAGCTGCCTGAATGCGGAGCGGACTCATTCTCAACTGGAGAACCAAATTTCGCTGACAACTTCAGGCCTCTCTCCATCGGTGTAGATTCAGGTTTGCAGTCCTACATTCGAAATTTGTCTAGTAGACTTGGCATATTTGGACTGAGAGATGAAGATGTCATGAGAGTGCTGCCAAACCTCAACACCTAGGCAGTAGTACAGAAGCCAAAGGTTGGTCATGTCAAAAGACTGGCATAACTTTTGTTTGATAACTTGAATTAAAGATGCTGAACTGCCAGTGATTATTAGATCAACATATATAACCAGAAGGATGATATCACCGCCAGTAGTCTTGACATACAGATTTGAGTCAGAAGGACTCCTCTGGAAACCCTGATCTATGAGTTACTTATTGATTTTCATGTACCATGCCCAAGGTGCCTATTTAGGCCATAGAGTGCTTTCACCAGTTTGAGTACCTGGTGTTCTTTGTTGGCAACCTTGAATCTAGGACGCTGCGTCATTTAGACCTCTTCCTATAAGTCACCATTCAGGAAGTCGCTCTTGTTGTCAATTTGACGGACCTTCTAGCCACATTGAGCTGCCATGGCTGGGACTAATTTGATGGTGCTCATCTTTGCTGTCGGAGCAAAGGTCTCCTCGTAATCAATTCCTTCACGCTGAGAGAAGCCTTTGGCAACAAGACAAGGCTTGTACTTATACAAAATACCATCAACCTTGTATTTGACCTTATAGAACCATTTGCAGCCAATGGGTTTCTTCCCCGGGGGAAGATCTGACAGAACCCAAGTTTTATTCTGCAGCAAGCTGTGGTGCTCAGTTTCCATAGCTTGTTCCCACTTAGGTATCCCTTTTGCCTCTGTGTATGTTTGAGACTCATACACATTGTGAATGTTGGCCATGAGAGAAAAATTTACAGAATCAAAAGGTTAGCTCTTCTTCCGAGCAGCTCTACCATCGATTAGCTCATCATCATGAAGATCGCCAATCGTCTTGGCCCACCATTTAGGCTAGAGAGTAGAAGTGCCAACATCAGAAGCAGGAGGTGCAACATGCTCAAGTTCATCAAATAGAAGATCAGATGAATCCCGAGGAAAGTCAGGTGGTGCAACTGCATGTCTAGGTGACCCCGCAGGAGAAGGAACCGGTGAAGGTGTAGGAGCTGAAATAGTTGAAGCCCTCCCATCAGGTGGACCTAATGGAAGACGGACACCCAAGTCTTGAGCCTTGAGAGGCTGATCCTCTGAATCCATAATTGGAGGAGAGTTGAAATGACCCTCGTTCCTTGTCAAAAGCTACATCATGACTGAAGATGAGATGATCTGTCTCGATGTCAACTAGTCGGTAGGCCTTATGATTATCACTGTAACAGGTTAGTAGAAGTTTCTGAGTCTTGGCATCTAACTTGGTGTGCTTAGCATCAGGGATCCAGACAAAAGCAGTGGAGCCAAAAGCTTTGAGATGACTGATTCTGGGCTTACGGCCTGACTAGGCTTCTTCCGGAGTCTTCTTCTTGACAACCACTGTAGGAGAGTGGTTGAGAAGGTAGACGACATTGTTGGAGTCTTCTTCTGGACAACCACTGTAGGAGAGTGGTTGAGAAGATAGACGACATTGTTGATTTCCTCGGCCCAAAATTTCTTTGGAACACTTGTGTTCAAGCTTAGACCAGGCCATTTTGCTGATTGTGTGGTTTCTCTGCTCAACGACACCATTTTGTTGAGGGGTGTAGGGTGTTGTTAATTGGCACTTTATGCCATGGGAGAAGGTAGAAGAACATAATTCTCCCCCATTGTCAGTTCTAAGAGTAACAATATGTTGACCAGACTCTTTTTCTACAGATGCTTTGAACTTTTGAAAACCTCTGATTTTTTATGAAGGAAATATACCCACATTTTATGATTGAAATCATCAACAAAAAGTAAGGAATACCTGGACCCAGTAACAAGAGTAGTAGCCATAGGTCCATAGATTATTAGCATGGACCAGTTGTGGTACCTTAGAAGCTCTCTAGGAGTTGCCATCCAAAAATGGAGTCCGATGCTGCTTCCTAGCTTGACATGCTCCGCAAACTTCGAGATTTTGGGTTTGGATCTCTGGTAGTCCAATGGCAATATCTTCTCGAACAAGCTGAGAGAGATAAGTGCACATTTAAGTGCCCATACCGCTACTGCTAGTGTACTAACAAAGGAGCGCTTGTCTGCCATGGCAAGCTCCTGAGAATCACCAGAGTCCACAAGTCTGAATAGACCATGATCCTCAATCCCCATGGCAACAGTAGACTGAGTCTCCCGATCAATGATATTGCACTGATGTGAATTGAAGGTAACGTCCAGCAGAGGAGAATGTCTCAGAATTTCACTAATTGAGAGAAGGTTGAGTTCCATGCGAGGAACATAA
Organism: Thuja plicata; assembly: GCA_018584345.1. Taxonomy (NCBI): domain Eukaryota; kingdom Viridiplantae; phylum Streptophyta; class Pinopsida; order Cupressales; family Cupressaceae; genus Thuja; species Thuja plicata. The sequence continues at coordinate 159,081 of MU227830.1, read as the reverse complement.
TACACGTTGAGGAAAATCAATTTCCTCCCTCTAGACTGAATCTGCACGTTGCCCTTTTTGACGACATTGTTCTCTTCCCCTCCAAAAATAACATAATTTGAGAACGACTGAAAGTCGGTGAACCAATCCCAGCGACGAGTGAAGTGGCGTGAGGCACTTGAAACAATGTTACTAGGCAGAAGATTTCACGTGGTCTACAAGTCTTTTAGTCATGAAGGCATAAAAGGCAGACTCGCCTTGCTCAATGTGCTCCGCTACATTTGCTTTAGGCTGTGAACCACTTTGCTTGGCCCGTGCAGCCAAACGTTTGACACTCAAGTTTCATGTGCACATACTTATGGCAGCAGTTGCACTAAATGTTCTTCGAGCCTTCTGATGCCAGAGCAGAGAATTGTTGTTGAGAAGACTGAGAAGATGGAGATTTGACTGTGAAGGCCTGTTCTTTGGAAGATGAATTGGTATGTACCATTGCCGAATTGTTGTTTCTAGCGATTGTGCTGTAAAAGCATTGTGCAAAGATCAGAAAACCTCAAGTCAACATTAGTTGAATCAATGTTGAGTCTCAACAAAGTGCTCAGAGGAAGACGATAGACTTTTCAGGGTGATCACCACCGTGTCTTCTTCTTCCATTTTACGTCCAATTGCTTCTAACTGATGTCAAATGTCCTTGATTTTATTGAGACGATCTTGCAGGGACACTTGTTCATCCATCATGATCGTGAAGAGCATGTTGTTTAAGAAGAACACACGACTCTTATTAGAGGTTTCATTCAAACCTTTTAGATGCTATTCTGCAACTGTTTTGCCTGAAGGAACCTGCGGTTGCTAATCATCAGTAACTGAAAGTTTGATGAGCATAATAACTTCTCAATTTTTCTCATCAAATTTGTCCTGCATGTTGCCTTCATCTTTAGGACGATCAGTCTTGCCCAAATCAATTTTGTCAAGACATATGTATTCAAGGATCGTCATCATACGCTACTTCCAAGTATTGTAGTATTTGCCGTTGAATTTCTGCCTCCGCTCAAGCAAAATATTTGTCAAAGATGCCATTGCGAAAACCAAGGTCAAAGGTGGTTGACCGGATGTCAACACAAATATTGAGGGAGTAGACTTTCAACACAAAAATTGTGTAATGAAAGAGGCCGAGGTAGAAAGAATGCAATGATTTTGAGGTAGAGAAACCCAAAAAATCTCTCGGAAAACCCACCAAGTTGTAAAAAAAAATTGAATCCGACTAAAATATCAGAGGGTTTTGAAGAAACCCTAGTTGACAGAAGGAAAAAAGGTCTGAAACTATTGAGAAAATGTAGAAAGGTCGTAGGGTTGAAGAAAACCCTAGCTACGAGCAAGAGAAGGGTATGCAGCAAAAAACGACCACAATGATGGTCGAAATGTAGAGAGTCGCCTCTGTTTCTGTAATGTAGCACCCTAGAAGCCCATCTGCAAGAAAAACGACCAAAAAAATGGTCGGGGCGCCAAAAATTCGCAAGAAAGAAGCCGCAGAACAGAAAAAAACTCGGTAAATAGGGAGAAAAGAGAAAATTGTGGTTGTTTTTGTTAAAAACGACAACAAATGAGCCTGTAAAACGCCAAATCATAGGCAGAAATCCCGTTGTTGGTAGAGATGGCGTTCAAAGAACAGATGCGAGCAAAGAAAACAGGCATCAAGAAAGATGTGACATAAGGAAAGGGAAGCCACAAAAATCTGCAAAAAGGGCTTCGTGAATCATAGACAAGAAGCCAAGAGGGGCTCATGAATCACAAACAAGAAGCCACAAAAACCCTAGACGCCAAGAAAATAATTTCAAAAAATTCAAGAATTATAATTTCAAAAAGAAATTATAATTTTTTCAAAAAAAATTATTAACATGGCTGTGATACCATATTACTGTTGGAATACAAACACCAGTGAGAGGTGGGGGGGGGGGGGGGGGGAAACANGGGGGGGGGGTGAATCAATGGTTACTTAAAACACTTGTTCTTTTCAACTTTTCAATCTTTTCAACTTTTACAATTATAATATTAAGTTATGAAATAAGAACAAGAAATGCAAGAACACATTACACAATATTTATAGTGGAAAACCCCTTAGGGTAAAAAACCACTTTGAATCTGAAACTTTATCAGCCTCTTGGGCAAAAATTTTAGAGCTACAACTCTGGGAAGCACCAACACCCTGTTTTAGAAACACCAATTTCAAGGAACGCCAATCCCTTACACCTGAAGCACCAACTTCAAGGAAACAAGAAGCACCAACTTCCAAACTGAATAAATGAGATTAAAAATCAGAGGATCGTCTCTGTTACAATACAAATCTTGAATCAAAAAATCAACTCCAAGTTGAAAACATAAACCAGGATACTTCTCTTCTTCTCTCTCTTACTGATTTTTGTATCAATACAAGTCTTCTTTTACATATGATATTTATCAAAACAAAAGACTTACAATCTGATATGAATCCCTTAATCTGATAACATGATCACAAATTTGAATTCAAGAAGATAAATTGATTAAATGATCTCCAAACCATTAGCCTTCTTGAGAAATCAACAACTAGTTTCCCCTCAAAACATTAAGAATTCAATTGTATATGTATGCACCATTAAAATATCTGATTAATGAATGATTCAAACCACTGAAAATCATATTATAAACCCTCCTCAATCTCTTATTATACCCTTAAATCATCAATCATTCAACCATTTTAAATTTGAAAGAAATATTATTACCATTCAAAATTATGTCTTGTAGACTGCATACTATCCTTCTGGTCTACTGCACATATCTCGCAAATCTTGCACTTTTTCTGCAAACCACCTGTACATCTGTTTAGGGGAATGAGTCCCCTTCTTATAAATGTGCTTTGTCATTTTTAAACAGACTTTTTAACCATCCAAAACTGATTTAGACTAAAACTGCTCATAACTGTCATAACCGACTGTAACAGTCCTGGTCGAAATTCCTTCTCTCTCTCCACCACACGTTTATGCAGAAACTAATAACGACCCATTTCAGATCTGCCTCTTTCTTTTCCGAAAAGGTATAATAGTTGGGGGTTAGTTTGAGACTTAATATATGCAAAACTGTTTAGACCGTAACTAGGTAATTATGGATTACAAGCTAATTTATCATCCATTAACAACATTAAGTATTATACACTTAACACTTTATCAAACAACTTGGTAATGATTTGACCCCAATGTATTAGGAAACTTCATATGACATTAACCACATTTACAATCACATCAACTGAGTCACTAAATAATGTCACACCAACTGAGTCACTAAATAATGATATGTAATCACTTGCAGCGTGTGTACCACCATAACTAACTGAGAGATATGACATGCCTTATTGACATCAATGACAAAAACCAAAGACCAAATTACCAAAGGTTCAACACTTACACAGGTAATTGGTAAAATATTGGATGATTTAATGAATGAACAAGGCATTCATTTATAGTTTACAAAGAGACGATGTTTCTATTATGAAACAATCGTGAGAATTAGAAACATTCTAATATGTACAAGATTTACAATATTGACCATTAAATAAAATAGAAAGATATATGCAGAGATATTATTCTAATACAGATGACCTAGATGTATTGTTTGTAAATGTCCCTTTCGACAGTTCTAATGATGGCCTCCTTTGAATGAAGTTGCCAAGTAGGAGTGGTGAAGGAATACATGAAAGGAGTTAGTCTATCGATAGAGATATCAATTAAAAGGAGCAAGGTAGTCTGAGAGTACCGAGAATGATGACACCTAATGAATCCCAATGAAGCAATCTACTTAGAGGAATGAAGAGCTTAGCAAGGATACCCCTCACAATTGAAGTTGAATCCTCTGTGGATTTGTGTGCGTGGATGTAGAAAATAAGTTGAAAGATAGTCTCATGACATAGGGGTTTGGCAATAATCTTAGCTTGGATAATGCTGCGAGGAACACTTTTCTTGCAACAGAGCATGGGGTGTAGCATGACAGTTTGAATCATCGCAATATGGGCCCAATTGATGGGTCCCAAGCTAGACCCCAAACTTCATACCCACACAAAACCGTAGGCTTGATGATGGCATCAAAAAGACATATTTGAATGGATTTTTTCCAATTGGACTTGGAAACATTGATGCTCCAAGACAGAAAGAGGCATAACACTTGCAAAGGCACAAATGAGAGGTAGGCTTCATGTTCAGGGAGGGACACGAAAATTAGACCCCCAAATATGTGTAAGCTAATGTGATCTCCATAGCTGCCTCCTTCTAGAAGAGTTGGAATCTAGAAAGAGAATGTTGTTAGATGTTGAAAATCATGACCTTAGTTTTACCAAGGCTGACCAAAAAATGCTGAAGCTCACATAAGCAAGCAAGGGCATTAAGTTTCTGTTTTAGTCCTTAAGTAAATGAGAAAATAAAACAACATTGTTAGCAAACAGTAGAATGACTATGACTACCTTGTGTAAAATACAACCATCTTCCATACGAGTATGTTATTGAAGAAGCTCTTCCAACTCATCAATGTAAATGTTGAAGAGGGTTGGTGAGAGGACACCCTTGTCTGACTCCAATGGTATTCTCACAAAGTTGGAAAGACTATGAGGAGTATGAAACTTCCAAATAATTGTTTCATAAAGCCTCCAAACTGTGGTAATGAAAGAATAAGGAATGCCAACCTTGTGCTTCCTTTGGAAGACGAGGTGTTTTGGAACTGAGTCAAAGGCTTTATTTAAGACTATGAAACAATAGAAGACTGTGAATGACTAGTGATGAAAATCCTCAATATGAGCTTGGAGTTTAAAGATGTGGTCAAAGGTCAGATAATCTCTCACGAAGTTGGCATGTCCCTAAGTTTTGAGATTCATCTCTTCAAGTGCTCAAAAGATTGCATGCTAACAGGGTACCATAAAGTTTAGCACATGCATGCCCAGTCGTGATGGTCATGTAGTTTTCAAGATTGGACAGATCTCTTATGACCAAGATTGAGGAAGGCTTGGACATATCACCTCATTCAGTTTTTTTCCAAAGGGAGGGCCAGCGGCACTACATCAAATTTGATGAATTCAGCCTGGAGGCCTCTGCAATCTGCTGCTTTGCTGGTACAAAGCTTTGAAATAGTCCTCTTGATGCTACTCTTGCTTTGGCAGCCTATAAGCTCTTGTGACAAGGCTATATTTTTGAATTGTCATGATGAGATCTTTGCAAATCAATTTGTTAAACATATAATTTGAGGGTGGTTTTCTCATGAATTCCACATCACCTCACATTAGGACCTTTAAATAGGAAATCATATATTGCCTTAAATGATATTCTAATTTCAAATCTCAAGGTTGTCATAGGCAATCCCCATCAATTTTGATATGACATGAGAGATCAATGCTTGGCATATATATAGCCATGCTTTGTGCCACGTGTCAACCCCATCTTCCAATATTGCATCATCCCCTTCTTTCCAAACTGGTGTTGACTTTGCTCATCAAAAGAATTATTTGAATCATTCTTGCCGTAAATTGTTCCCGATAACTCATTTCTTTGCCATTTGTTGATCATGTCACATTTGTCTTTGGCATTGAGTTCCTCTTCATTCCTTTCTCTTTATGGTCTACTCCTGGAATCCTCATGCCTTTGCCAATTTTGTTTGTTTGTTAGTCTTGGGTATTTGGAGCATTATATTTAAACCAGAAGCCAAATACTATAATCCAATACTTAAGCTAATGGTCATTACTCATCAATACCATAGTTCCACAGGGTTTTGGAATTGGGGATGGCTTTTGGGAATGGGGTTGGGGACTATGTTCCAATATTTGGGGACAGCAGCACTCATATAATAATTAATTGAAAAATTAGCTAAAAAATTAATAATTAATAGCAAATATTCTATTATATTATAGTTGACTGCACACAATATACACTAGGAGGTACTATGTTGGCATCGATTCAAAGGGTATGCTGAAATATTGGAAACTCAAGATTTGCATTTTATGGTTGTTATTTTGTTATTTTTTAAAACTTTGCATTTCATAGCTCTTTATTTATTATTATGAATTATCTATGGGGGAATCTGATTAAAAGATTGTGTAGAATTGTATCTACCCATAGTATGATCAATGATTTTTCTATACATCCTCAAGGAGTAACATTTAGGTGACAGGCCTGGCCATAATCATTGCATTTTAGTATTTTCATTACTGTTTCTTCAGGCTTATCAAGTCTTTCGATATTCACTCCTTATTGCTCCTCTGTATGGCTTTCTAAGATTGGATTTTGAATTCAGACAATCTTTGCATTATATTACTGTTAAACTTTATTATTTATGTGGGCATCTAGTCAAAAGATTTTGTAGTATTTATTTATGTGCAGTATCCTTTTACCAGGAACTGTTAACGCCATATCTTTGCTAAGTATGTTTGGCAAATTCAATGTGGAATCTTTTAGTAATTTTTAAAATGGTTCTTCAGGTGGCTAGAATTAGTTTGACCATTTAATTTTAATCTTAATGGTGTTGCATATTTCATATCTAATATTGATCTTTATTCTCATCCTGAGCATTTACTGGTCTACTGAAGTTTGTTTAAGAAAGAGATACAAATCAGAGTCACTTGAATTGATATACTATTTGATTTGTTTTTTTCTCACTTTTGTTATATAAACTTATATTGCTTATTGTTTACAAATATTGTTCTCATATGAGCATCAACATCAGACCATTACAAGCTCAACCGTGAGACAAATATTAACTCATTTTGAGCAACCACATTAGAATCAACCTATGGAAGACCAATAGTCACAACTTAGAAATCCACTTATTAGAAATTACCTCCATCATAGAAGCCAACTATGGAAGACCAAGAGTCAAATTTAGAATTCACATTAGACGTCCCTTTGGGATTTGAATTTGTATCTCCGTGATGAGAACTTAATGCTTTAAACAATTAAGCTCAGCCCCTTGGACTTTATTCTCACTTTTGTGTATCTTTAAAAAATGATATGCACTATTAGCATAAAAAATCTCAGTAATAACTTACTAGGGTTAAAGTTTGCACTTAAAGTTTTGTTAAATGTATTTTTTCAAAAATTGAATGACAGTTTTTAGGGTGGGTGGATTACCTGCTGGCCCTGGGAGAGTCTAAGGATGCTCAGGCATTCACTGGCTGCCTGCTGCAGCAGAAATGACCCTGGGGATATTACCCTCACAGGTGGCCATGAAGTGGCCTCCCTTGACCATCCTGGGGATGGCAGGAAATCCCTTGGTTGCCATTTGTTGGGGAGAATATCGCCACGAATGCCTTCTGCACAGAAGGCTAAGCCTGGGGATATTCCCTTGGAACATTGATTAATACTCAAGCCACCAAGCTGCTATCAGGTGCTGATGGTCTGAACAAAATTTTTGGTCTCTATCAGTGATTCAGCACCACTTATTGGGGATATAGATCACACAAAGCTCCTGAAAACTGAAGCGAATGAAAGCATTATTCTCTGAAATTTCAACTTCTCTTCGAGTTGCCTATTCACTTTTGCATGATCTTTACATTATACCAACTTATTCTCCTCTGTCAAGAGCACTCTTAGTGCTTAAATCTAGAGGTCAAGAAATCTGAATATACTCACGGGGACCAATATTATTCACTAACCCATTTGAACTGACTGACTGTCTTGGAAAACTTACTCTTGAACTCTTATATTTTGCTAAGTTCATCACCCTGGATTGTAACAAACCTTGTGGATCTTTAGTGGTGAATAGAAACAAACAGTTTTTTGAAAGGGAACCTAGTGGATTGTAACCCATTTGGACTGACTGACTGACTTGGAAAACTTACTCTTGAACTCTTATATTTTGCTAAGTTTCATCACCTGGATTGTAACAAACCTTGTGGATCTTTAGTGGTGAATAGAAACAAACAGTTTTTTGAAAGGGAACCTAGTGGATTGTAACCCATTTGGATTGACTGACTGACTTGGAAAACTTACTCTTGAACTCTTATATTTTGTTAAGTTTCATCACCCTGGATTGTAACAAACCTTGTGGATCTTTAGTGGTGAATAGAAACAAACAGTTTTTTGAAAGGGAACCCTAATTTTAAGGGACAGTAGCTGAAGAAACTTTGGGGGTCCAGGTGTTTACAAGAAATCTTATTATTTGGAACTTGAGCTCATGATGGCTCTTTTTCTTTTGTTACAAGTTACTCCCATGCAGAGTGAGTTGACAGGAATGCATTGTGGCCTACCTCTCAATCTGTTAGTCAGAATATGTGGGAGAACTGTCTTTATTGGATTTCTATATCTACAATGCATGCTTGTACTTGCAATCTATATAAATTCACCATTAGACAGATTTAGAGTCAAAAGCTAAACTTGTAGGATTTAGAATGTTGTGCGTCAATCATCCATCAACACTTGGGCCCTTTTCTGGAACTAATTGACTTGTCCAGGACTTCTGGCGAAACCATCTTTACTTGCTTTCACATGTTTCTACATTGGGTGTTGCTTGTTAGGAGATCATTAATTAAAGAGGAAGAGGATGCTTATTTAGAATGTTATTTTAATCATTTGTTAATGCATGGACTTTTTGCAGGACATAATTGAATTTTTTGTGCGACACATGGTCAATGATAGTTTGGGTGTTATTTGCAATGCACATGTTGTTCAGGCAGATCTAAGTGATTGTGGTGCACTGGATGAAAGCTGTCTTAAACTTGCAGAGTTGGCAGCCATGGCTGTAGACTTTCCGAAAACTGGAAAAGTAGCAGTGATGCCACCAAATCTGCGACCCAAGCAATATCCAGACTTTATGGACAAAGATGATTTTATTTCTTACAGGTCAGAGAAGGTTTTAGGGAAACTGTATCGCAAAGTGAAGCATATGTTTGAAGAGGTTGATAAACATAAATGTTCTGCTGGCTTTGTCAATGCATCGGAAAGATTGCCTTATGATACTGATTTAGAAGTTGATGGGTTTGAAAAATATGTTGAAGAGGCTTGGCGATGCAAATGTTTGTATGATAAACAACTCCATGCTTTGTTAGGTCAGTTCAATGTTAGGAAAGAGGGGGAGGTTGTCACCGGACAGATTTCTTCCCTCTCCAAACACAATAGCAGGCGGCAGGGGGAAATCAAGGAGAGGCTTCAGAATGCATACAAAGCTTTGCGAAAAGAATTCCGGTTGATTTTCGAGGAAACAATAAATTTCCAAAATATAGATCCTTGTGAACAGTCCAAATATGAAGCCAAAGCATCTGCATGGTACCATGTAACTTATCATCCAACATGGTTGCAAAAGACCATGGAACAGCTAACAGAACCAGATGATTCTCCCAGTGCTCCTCTTTTGAGTTTTGCATGGATTTCTGTTGATTACTTAGCCCAAATAAAGTTGCGGAAGCTCAGGCCAGATGTGGATTACAACTCAGCAATAAGATCATTTACCACCTTTTTGTTTGGCAAGTCATAAATGGATTGGTCATTATTAGTTCAACTAGCTTTTCTACCTAACCATTAGCTTGTCAAGCATATTGGTTTTAAGTGGTTAAAGCTAGTTTGCTACCAGCTGTGGTGGCAAAACATGGGGACAGTTCTTCTATAAATAACTACTAGCCAGCAAGGCCACTCTGCCATTACATAAGTCTGATTCTTCTGTACCTTCTTGTAAAGAGATTTCTTAATCACTCCTTGTGTTTCTGTTGTTTGATGATTATATCAAGTCCTACGGCCTTATTCATGCATATTACTACCTATTGATGTTCAGGCACATTGATTTTAATTAGTTGATGAAATTTACTGTCAGCTTTGCTGGAATAACATGGGACAAGTTTTCCCTCTGCAATTGTATTAAATCTGCCTCTTGTACATTCTTAGGCAAGAGAGTTTTTGGTCATTCTTTTGTTGCTATTGTTTGATTTATTTCAGTCCCTTTCAATGTATTCTCCTCATTCATGTGGTTAATGTAACTTGATGTATCTTTTTCCATGTTATTCTTTTTTAAAATTTTCAAAATTGTGTTTTTCACCATGTAAAGATTTCTTTATAAAATGCAATATGTCCAGCAATTACATCAATATTCAGAACTTAAACACAAACCAGGTAGACAAGAAGATTTGTTTGTGACCTGCCTCCAACCAGGATGGTTATCTGAAACTGCTTTATTTAGTACTACTGGTTACAAGTAAAATGTTACTCTTGATGACTTCAATTTCTGGAGCTTTTTCAACATTGTTGCTGTTGTTACCCATAGGATTGTGGTTGCTGCACTAGGCTAGCAAACTGCATTTGATGGTGCAATTTGTTGACTGGCAACCCCCACTGGTATGCCCTTCACTGTATCAAGCATAGCTTTGGGATCGACTCCTTTGGTAAGGCAGAGCATGTCCTCTTGTATATCCCATCTCTAGACATTGAAGATCTGATCTTATTGGTCTCATCTCCTGCTCAATTGAATTTTTAGTACCTTGACAAAGTGACAAGTCCTCCTGCATAGGCTTGCATTTATACCCCTTAGCATGCTTCTTAACTACAATAATAGATATATTTTCATGATCACCACCAAAAGTGGTACCACCATCCCCACCACCATTGTAATCAAGAAAAGTGGAAATTGTTTAGAGCCTCTTCCAATAAAAATTCTACAATTGCTTAGCCGTATCATAATCTTGCTTTCATACATCATAGTGGATGCTTTCCTCATACAAAAATGACTTGCTGGTTTGTGTTGGCAAGGCAAAGAGTTATGATTTTGAGGTATCATCAGTTTTGTAAACTTATTATAAATTCTCAAATAAATCAAACAATGGCAACAAAGAATATGTTTCACTATGAAATATTAAACTTAAATTTTCCTTAAGACTTGTATAATACAAAAATGTAAAACTCAGAACACTATTTCACCAACTAGTTTCTCAGCAAAAGGATTATGGTGGGCAAGGCGACGCTTTCAGGTGCGACTAGGGCTTCTAGGGCTGGAGACTGAGGACGGAGGTGAGGACGGAGAAGAGGATGTTGTGCAGGCCTTTCATGGGGTTGCTGCAATTGATGGAGAGGGGTTTCTCGATGTTGCTGCTTCAACTTTGGTGGAGGCAGCTGTTGTTTTCCGGGAGGGTAGCCCTGATCATGAAGACCTAGGAGTTAATGTGGATTCGGCTGTGACAGATCTGACTTTTGGCTCTTCTTTCCTTGGGGCGTTTTTTAATGATTTGGAGGCTCTGTGGGAGTCTTCTTGGAATAAGGAGACTCTTGATATGTTGTAAGAAGATTTTTCTTTCCCTTCGTCTTCTCCTGGTTTTTCCCTTTTGATGGGGTTGATGTATTTGATGATTAGGACGAGCTCCGTATGGACATCTTATTGGAAGGTCGTTTGATGAATAGAGGGTTGTGAGTTCTGACATGGAGGCCTCTGATGGTGGTAAGTTTTTGGGTTTGAAGAAGGGGTTTCTCTCACCTTCTTTGGGAGATACTTCCTTCAATTTGAATCACAGTTTAGTGGATAGGTCTATACCCTCCTCTTTTTCTCTGGATGAAAATGGGTCTCTATCTGATTTAGTGGAGGATCAGGTGGTTAACCCCAAATTTCTCTGAGAATGCTTTGAAGAATAGTTTGGGGGTTGTTTCTAGGCTTGCTATCTCCTCTTTTGGTAGAGACGAGTTGAATATTGCTCATCCTGAGGATGCTGCTCCTTCTCCTGTAGCTTTGGAGTATGCCTCCGCTCTTCAAGATCGAGGGATGGTGGTTGCTTCCCCTCTTCTCACTGTTGCCGTTCCTTCCCCTAAGGGTTAAAAGGAACCTTGTGCTACGGTGACTGATGTGGCTAATAAGGATGCCTGGTCTCCAAAGTTTTCTTTGGGACAATCTTTTCTATTCTAGTTTCAGTAAGCCTTGTTATACCCTTCCTTGTGTGATGTTTTGATTTTGTATGAATTTTGTCATTTTGTCATGATATGACACTTAATAAATTAGATTTAATTAATTATTTTAATATAATATTATTAATAAAGGTTTTATATATATATATATGAAGATAATTGTAAATTATAAAGTTTTTATAATTAAATATATGCGGAAAGTATGCATATGTTTTATAATTATTATTCACTTAGGTTTGATTTATGTTTGTGGAAATAGAAACAGAAGTTATAACGATTACTTAAGTAATTAATTTATGGTGATTCCGTGAATAACTGTCTTTTGGTATTCCCGTATTTGACTTGTGATGAGTTTCTTGGGAAGGGGAAGAGTTTTCTTTGGGGTTTTTGAAGGGAAATCATTGTTATGGACGACCGGGCAATTGTTCTGAGCAAATTATTAATCAATCCTAACAAGATAAGCCAACGATCATCCTAGGAATGGGAGCGGCTGTGTATTTGATGGAAATAAACCTTTACAAGAGAAAACACAGCCTGTAGCATACCTGCGAACTGCATCTGGATTCATCTGCAAAGGCTTCATTCTCAAACACTGCTAACACTGTCAACTCAATTAGAATTCGCCGCCATCAAGTTAGCTGAAGGTGGTCGATGCCTTGCTTGTTAGTCATGGGTATGATTTAAGTTGCAAATTATGTCAGCATGTTTTGAATATTACTGAGTTAAATAGGTTTTGGCAATAACAGTTAAGTTTATAATAAATTTGATTTCTGCTAACTGATGCAATTAGTTCCAATTTCATTAAGAATCCTGTTTGTATTTTCCCTTCCATTCATTATTCTTGACATGCTTGATGGGTCACGTGTAGTATATATTTGTTCCTGGTTGGCATTACTAAGGAACCGTGTTTTATTTCAGCAGTTTGGGTTTGCATTTTATGTGTTCCTTCTTGGGCGTTGAGAACGCCACAATTTGTACGAGTTTACATCCTTCTAAGGCATTGATTAAGTGTATACACGGGTCGCAATACTGCATTAAGGGTTTCATTCCTTGTTTTGAAAATCTCACCTGCAGATTTATAACGCATTTTAATGTTTGTAGCCGTCATGTTTTCAAGAATTGATGGAGGGCATTCGGTTTGTTGAAGGTCATATTGTATTTTCTCATAACGGGAATAGTAATGAAATTAATTGTAATGTTTTACCTTCTTCAAACAAAATATATGCAGCTCTGGAGAAGGGCCAGACACATAACTCAGTTTTAGTTGATTTGGTGGCTTCATCCTTGTCTTTCCTGTAGATGGTTTCATAAGATCTTAATCTCTTGGGTCTACACGTGAAAGGCGGCTCATGACTGCATCGTGTTAAACTCAGTGGAAGGTGTTCATCTTTGATTTACCATATTCATTTGTTTGTAAATTGTTTATTTTGTACTTGTAGTGAAACCTGGATTCAGGATTTCTTCAGCTTCTTTGATAGCAATTGAATTGTGAAATATTTAGTTTCTTCACTTGTACTTTGTACGCACTAATGTGGTGTGTTTGTGTGTATTTTCAGGGAGAAAAAGATTGGTCTTTACCACAGACTATTGATTGGTTGTGCATTGATGATGTAATTGTAATTGTGGAAATCACCAGCCTGGAGCCTTTCTTTACTAAGCACTTTGCAAGAAATCCTTACTTGATTACCATTCCCTCTCTTAGGTTTGCAAGAAATCCTTACTTTGATTACCATTCCCTCTCTTAGGTTTCAAATCAGGTTTCAAATCAATGTCAGGATGGCCACAGTTGTAAAATTTCAGTTCAGATTTTGATATGCTACCAAACTATTTCAATACGGTGCCAGCTCTATGAAAAAACCTTTACTTGGGGTTTGTGCAGATTTTCAAATTTAGGATTCCTGGAAGTAGTTATAGATATGCTTGTCATTCAACCAATTCCTAGCCTACAAATGTTTGATATGTTTTTAATATCAAGGAAGTTGATATTTGATTGAGATCGTCACTGTTTGAATGCCCTTAGTTGCATCACTTCATCTTTATTAGTTGCATCACTTCATCTTCATTCCTAGACGCAGAAGTTTGTGGTATAATACGTTGGGATCATATACAACGAGTCTTAATTTTTGTTAGTTTAATCATTTTTTTATTTCAAAATTTTTGGTGGAAATTAATAGTGTATGAGAATGATAAAAGATTAATATTTATATAATTGATATTTTTATTTTAAATTAAATTTTTATATATAAATATTGTAATTACGTTTTATTATTTTTATTATTAATTATAAAATAAATTATAAATGTAAAGTATATTTTATTTAGATATCTAGGTGAATTTAATAAACAATAATCAACATATAATTCTTTAAAAAAATATAATTGAAATACAAAAATATATAATAAAATTGATAAATATATTAAAATTTATATTTTAAATTTTCTTTTACATATAAATAATATAATTATGATTTATTATTTGTAATATTTAATTATGAAATAAGTTGCTTAAATATTTTATTTAGATATATAAGTAAATTTATTAAATAATACACAACATTTAGGGTTCAGTTAAGGTTAGAGTTTAGGGTTAGGGTAACGATTATATTTTAGGGTTTAGGATCATGGTTAGTGTTAAGGTTTACATCATTGTTAGTGAGCTATCATTATGGTTAAGATCGAGGTTTAGGATTACAATTATAGTTAGGTTTAAGGTTTATATCACAGTTTTGATTTGATTAAGGTTAGGGACGAGGTTTTCATTAGGGTTAATATTTAGAGTTAGAGTTAGGATAAGAGTTTAGGTTTAGACTGTGGTTAAATTTAGGTTTGGGTTATGATCTTGTTTAGGATTAGGGTTTAATGTTTGGGTTAGGGTTGTGAATAGGGTTTAGGGTAACAATTATGGTCAGGGTAAGGGGTTAACATCATGATTAGTATTATTGTTAGGGTTAAGATTTTGATTAAGGTTAGGGTTAAGGTTAAGATTGAGGTTAGATTTAGGAATATGGTTTAGATTTATGTCATGGTTAGGGTTAGGGTTGTATTTAGAGTTTGGGTTATGATTTTGTTTAGGATTATGATTATGATTAGGTTTACAATAAAATATTCATGATAAGGTTAAAAGTTAGGGTTTATGTCAATGGAGCATGATTATTTTCCTAATTAAGAGCTTTTTAAAGTTTATTTGTGCTTGGACTAATGTAAGTGGATGCATACTTATTTCGTAGCTATTACTTCTCTATTCAAACGTATCTTGCGCAAACATCATTCACTAATTAGTCTGCAACTTACTTTATTAGTTGCACAAATATATGCAAAAAATAATTGATTTTTTTTCACTAATTGACCTTCAATATCTTTTTGGCATACCCATTGCACCCTAAGGTGAGATTGCTAGTTTAGATGATAAAGACAATAAATTAATTTAAACTAGAAATAACAATCAAATAAACACAATAAATAAATGAGTTAGTAGCAAAATAATTATTGCAAT
This sequence comes from Thuja plicata, assembly GCA_018584345.1. Lineage (NCBI taxonomy): Eukaryota > Viridiplantae > Streptophyta > Pinopsida > Cupressales > Cupressaceae > Thuja > Thuja plicata. The sequence continues at coordinate 143,737 of MU227830.1, read as the reverse complement.
ATATATAAAAATAAGAAAAAAATGATAAAATATTTATTAACTAATAAATGTATGTAAATATCTTATATACAAATAATATGAATTAGTACAATATAATAATTTATACCATGTTGATTTTCATGGTGCTCATTTAGCCAAGGGCACTCTTGCCTTCCTAGCCATAGCCTTACATTATGTTATTCACATTATATATGCAAGAGGTGACTTTTTACCAAGGGTCACCACATTTTACATGTGACTCCATTAATTTGATAATTATATTATTAATATAATATAGTTTATAATATACCAATTATAATATACTTATATTATCACAATAATAATAATATAATAATTATATTATAAATATATTTATTATATCCCAATAGCTATTTATCAATATAACCATATTATCACTATAATATTTTCAATATAATTACTATATCTCAATAATTATATTATCACAACCTTTAATATTATCTATGTCGACCTGAAGGAATCCGACCATAGCTACAATAACATTAACACCCCCTCTTAGCTAGGGAGGAATCTTTCTCGATAACTTCTGGCTCGTTCTCTCGACGCTATCTTCAACACTCCCTCTTAGCTAGGGAGGATCTACTCAGGTATTTGAGTCAATGTCCACCATGGCTACTCCTAAAGGGTGGCTCCATCGGCTATTCCCATGAATGGAAATGCAAACAAACACAAGTGTTCATCATGCAATCACTCACGTGATGTCGTCATCTCACGATGACGATCACCATAGCTACTCCTAGAGGGTGACTCAACACAAGTATTTAGTCATGAAGTCACTCACATGACCTCCACAATGGCTACTCCCAGAGGGTGGGTCCATCATGGCTACTCCCATGAATGGAAATATAAATGAGCACAAGTTCCCATCACGAAATCACTCAACGTGATGTCATCATCTCATAATGACGTTCACCATAACTACTCCCAGAGGGTGAATAAACAAAAGTGCTGAGTCATGGATTATCTCACATGACATCCACCATACTCCCAGAGGGTGGATCCACCAAAGCTACTCCCAGAGAGTGGAACAAGGACTTTCACCTCAAACTTCTCATTCACAAAAAATAATGCATTACAAGGGCTGATACCTCAAATTTCTCCATCTCAGAGAAAAAATGCTACAAGGGCTGATACCTCAAACTTATCCCTAATGGAGAAGAATGCATTAACAAATCTTCATGATCATGTAACTCTCTCTGAAGCTTAAATTCTTGCATCAACCTCCTGACCTCCTCGTCCAAGGTTGTCTCTAATAGTTTGTCAGACTCCCTTTGAATGTTAATTCCTCCTCTTCCAAGAAATCTAATTTCAATCTCTATAGGCTCTTCCTCATCGAGAGATATTTCAACGCAGTCCTATGACACTACTACACATTCAAAATAAATTATTTATCACCCTATCTGTCATAGTATGGTCACACGCTCACCTATACACCGCGCTGTATCAACAAGTTGTAAAACAACTTCAAGCTGACTTAAGTGTATTCCCACATGCATAATTTTAATCTCCACATTGTGCCCACAATACTCTAAACTTCTATATCCTCTTTTAGACTCGTAGTCCAATCCAACATTTTGTTTCTGAGAAATGTTGGAAGAAGCATCAAATGGTAATCATGAATCCAAACAGAATCCTCATCTAGAAGCACATTAGACATATCAGATACACCGGAGATCTAGATATACAACATCATATATCAATTGCATCCTTAGGAATGATATCATAGACCACAACATTGTTCACAAGAGCTGTATGAGTTAATTTTGGCCTTCTCAATCAACCACACACTTCAACATAGTCCTTCTTCACCAGGTGCAAACAAGACTGAATATGAGTTATTCATCTTGCCTGTCTGGGTGATTCGACCTGTTGCCT
>MU227830.1:85092-112021 GCA_018584345.1 Thuja plicata | reverse complement strand
TAATGTTTTCTTCTTTCTCTAAAATGTCTACATAAGGGGAGTGTGTTTTAGAAAAAGAGTCACCATCATGTATGAATATGTCATCCATTAATAAATCACCCTCTTGTATCAAGGCATCTTCACAAGGCGGGGATAAACCAATGTCTTTATCCAAGGGTTCATCCCAATAAGTAAAATCATCCACAATGGCTTCATGAGGAAGAGAGTAATCAACATCCAAATCCAAAGGTTCATCCCAAATAGGAGGATTATCATCCCTATTAATAAAGCACACTGTAAAAAGTTTGGAAAATACTTGAAACAACTTGGGCAACATAATAACGAATAAAGAAATGCATAGAAAATAGATCTAGATATATCCAAATGCCTTCAAATGAAATGTATGATGAAAAATGTAAATGTTTTTGTATTTTTAAAGAAATTTTGTAATTTTTATTTATTTTTGACATATAAATGCAAGAGCATAAAAGAAATCTACTTTTAAATGCATGTAAGATCTAACACAAGATTCAAATCTAACACCAAAAAGAAAGAGTTGTCTATCGCGAGTTCACCAAAATGTAAAAATAAAAATATGGATAGGGTTTAAGACAATGGAGATTTTCTCATAAAAGTGACCCTATGCACATACTATCTATTTACATTTAATTTTAATTGAGAAGGGGTGTAAATCTAGAAATGATTGCAAAGGAAAATGGAATAAAATACTTACCTCTAAAAAAGAACTTGCTGAAAACCCTTTTAGATGGTCTAAAAAACTGTTGATTTTTGTGTTTTCTGAACCGAAACTGCAAGATCTACAAAACCCAAAAATCATTTTCTTTTCTGAGAAAGGTCGATTTTGACCTAGTTGAGAATGTCAACCTTGACCCAGAATTTCTGATTCTGACCTAGGTTAGGGTTGAGGTCATCCTTGACCTAGGTCAGGGTCGACCTCGACCCCAAAATGTTGACCTAGACCTACATAGCTCCGATAGAAAATCTATTCGCGGATCCTGAAAGTTTTTCGAAAAGGGTATCCAGATCTGCACTTTAATCCGCTGTCCCAAACCTGTACCTGCAAGAAAAATGGGTTTGTTTGTTGGGGGGGGAGGAGTTTGCCTTGGTCAAACCCTAGTTTTGGAATTAACCTCAAATATATAATTGAAATTGCAGGAATAAACAAAGTAAATGAAACAATTCACCTTGCTCATGTAAAAGGTCCTTGTGGAGGATTCGAATCCTTGAACCCACAAGTATGGATGCACCAAATGGATGTAGAATGTAGAATGTAGGATGCAGGATGTCTTCAATCAATTGCTTGTAGATATTCAACACAAATCTTGAATGGATCTTGGAATAGGAAGAAGCTTGGAGGAATGTGGATGAAGAAATATTCAACAAGAGAGCTCCATAGAGCTTTGAATCCTTCAATGGCTACCAATGGATCTCCTTGATGAATCGGATGCTTGAATGCTTGAGAATAGATGCTTGCTGCAATGGATTATTGCTTACTTCAAGTGCGTTATGATTTCATGGTTAGAGAAAATGAGAGGAGAAGGCTTCCTTATATACCAATCTAGGGCACAATCTTCTAGAGAGGCTTACATAGGAGAATTAAATTCCCATTAGACCTATACCCTTAGAAGTGGACCTATATTAAATATAATTTAAGAGTCATCATTTCGGAACCCAAAATAGCCGACCCGGAAGCGGGAATTAAACTTTTCCGAAGCTCGAGATCCGAAAATCCTAGAAATCTATAATTTGGACCAAAAGTCAGAAAAAGGTTGATTGTGACCTAGGTCAAGGTCGAGGTCGACCTTGACCTAGGTCAAGCCTAAGGTCAAAATCTCAGTTTTCAGTTTTGAATGCCAGAAATAGGCTGGAAAAGTGGGAAATGGGGCAGAATAGGGGAAAAAGCTAGATCCAAGTCAGAGACCCATTCAAGGCACTTGAAATCACCCCAAAACACTTAATCAGAAGGCTAAACCAGTCTACAATGGAAGTGCTTCCATTTTCTGACTATACACATGTATAGAGGCATAATGTCAGAATGAGTTTGCATTTTGTACCTCCCTTAAGCTTAAGGTAGAATTGTGGTAATGGTAAAAGAGAAGTTATTCATATGCTCTTCCCTTTTTGTTGAATTAGGGTTTGAGGCCTAGGACAAAATTTAAAGAAAAACACTATTTAACATGTAAGTGGAAAGGTAGCTTTTAAAGAGTTATATATATTTATGCCCCTTTCATGAGCTGGTTGTCTGCATATTGTATTATATTAGATTATTTCCTTTTATTTTGTTTTCATTATTGGTTTTAAGTGTGTAGTAAATGTTAAAGAAAACATTATTTTTAAATGTAATTAATTCAGCTATCCATTTAGGAATTGTTAGTTGGGAACACTATGTTTTAAATATTTTTTTGATTAGGGATAATTTATAAAGTTGTTTCAATGTTATCTACTAAATTGCTTTATTTGTGTGTTACAATTATGTCTGAAAATGAAGGGTCTGGTAGTTATTAGTATTATGATTAATGTAATTTGAGATGTAATGTTAAAATATATAGTATTAACATAGTTAGAAAGATGTAGTATATACATGCTTTTAAATGGTCAAGTTGTAAATGAATTGTTATTTGTTTATTTGGTTAGATTTTGTGCACATTTTGTAGGAATAATCTTTTAGTAGTTGTTATATACGTTCAGGAAAATTAATGTTATAAATAAGATGTAGTTATCCTTGTCAAGATGTATCGTAGAGAGTTAATGTGATTTAAATATATAGTTTAAGCCATAGTTTATATTTTAGTTATTAGTTGGGTATTCTTGGCGGCTCTCTTTTATTATCTTAATAGTTCTGGTAAAAATGTTTATTTACTCTTTAATAAGTCTCTTATTTATTAAATTATTTAATATTATTACTTGTAAACAATTGTCTTTGCTAAGAAGCTTTAAGGTAATTTGTAAGTGTTTTTGAATATTATGTCAATTGATTGTTATGTTCGAAAGACGTAATAGAGCATTAATAAGTATATGATGTAGTATAGAAGGGTGTAACTGTGTTATCCTATTATAGTAGTTTGAGTTTCTTTTCCTTGTGAGTATGCCAAAGGTGAGGGGTATTAGGGGTTCTTTGTTTTGAATATGTTTTATTGGACGAATACATGGTACTTGTGATTCTAATATTAATTTATGAGATTTCTTAATGATTCATTAGTGTGGTGTAATTTTTTGGTTCATGGGGGTCTGTGGGTACTGATTAGATGAGGTGAATCCATGATGTTATTGGAATGAGTTTGGATGCGAAGGAAAATTGAGATGTATTGGGTTTCTGTGAGATTGATGAGCATTAGATTGTTTTTTTGATGACCTTGTTGATGTATTGGTCACATGTGGATCTTTTTGTTTGAGAATCTTGGATATTATTGATGAACTATAACTGATTGAATATTTGAAGATGATAAGTTGATGATCACCGAGCTGCAGAAAGTAAATGCAAGACATTAAATCCGTTAATGTATTATATTGTCATTTATTTCAACTTAATATGTTATGATTTGATAAGTAGGAGATATTTTTCCACAGCAAGTCAAATTGTGATATTGCTATCAGGATTCAACTGTGTAGTTTTTGAGTCAAACTCATTGACCCATAATTCATGAGTAGTGGTTCACATGAACCCATCTCTCATGAGGAGATGTTATGATTTTTCATACACATATTTTCACAACACTTGAAGATCTAAAAAGACAAATTTTTTGTCATCGGTAAAGGTATACACCGAGTGATAGGGTTACCTGAGAACAGTGAACCCCGAGAAATTCACACTGTTGCCCGATGGACAGTCAACACCGACGGACAATATTTCCCAAGAGACATAGTGGTACCTGAGAATAGTGTTACCTGAGATCAGTATTACCCGAGCAAGTGTTACCGAGCAAACTAAGAGTTGATGACCGAAATCAACTGGAGTTAGAAAATGACAAAACTACTTAGCTGGCAGAGCTATATTTAGAGTTAAATGATTGATTGCTTTATTTTCATCGACCAGTTGAACTAAAGATAATAAGATTATTTAAAGATATTTTTATTCACATTTTTCAAGGAGAAATCTATGGAATAAAACTAAAGAAAATCTTTAAAGATTAAAGTAATGCATGGTGGGATTTGCAGATCAAGAAGCAATCTACATCAAGAACAAGGAAGACAAGGAGATTGAATGGTGAAATCATGTCTATATAAAGAGACAAGTAATTAATTATGAAAAAATAAATGCTAAATAGAATTCTGGTGAAGATAGAAGCCTTCATGCAGATCTGATCATACAGGTTGAGGAATAGAGCCAAAGAAATTCTGCAGACACCGAGCAACAAAAGCAAGAGCATATACTGAGCATAAAGAAGAAATAAGGGGAGCAAAGGAATTGAAGATAACATTGATCAGAGAGGTACTATGGACTAACAATAGATCTAAAAATCTACGAGTTAAAGTTGTATTATTGAACAAATCATTTACTATTTCAGTTTAATCATTGATTCAAAAAATCTCTTAACCGAGTGGGATTTAACCATCCTTAATGTATTGAGACTCAAGAGGATCAAAAGGTTTTCTTGTTGACAACATATTGAATGCTAGGTCAAAAGACAAACTATTATTTTTGAATCCTCTAACAAGGTCGCACTTAATAGTGTGTTTGTAACCTTTAATAGGGTTGGCTCTTCACCGAGCTCACTTCAGAAGAGTGAAAATTTTGGGTTACCGGTCCCAAGTGGTTTTTCCCTTAACAAGGTTTCCATGTTAAAAATCCATGTGTCAAATGTGTATATGGTTCATTGCTTTGACGTTTTTCTTTACACATTACTAAAACATGATTGGTCGGTAAACACTAAGTTTAATTACTGCTACTCGCTAAAGGATAGAAAAAGATAAACAATATATTCACCGAGCAATTTATATTTTATAAGATTAATTAAAGAAATACATCTTGAAGGACTGAAAGATAACTAGAGGATATTATATTTGTGATATAAGTTTTGGTTGGAATTATTTTTAAGACCACTGATTCACCCCCCCTCTCAGTTATTCTAACAATTGGTATCAGAGCTTTGGTGCTTGGAAGAGAGTTTAAAGACTCAAGCTAAAGATCACAAAATGAGTAAAGAGGATGTGCCTAATTTGAACAAAGACAACTTATCATCACGGCAAAGCAGGATAAGACTCCACCTATCAGGTATTGGAAATGATGTCACACAATACTTGGATACTAAATATGTTGCACCTACTGGACCTCTAACTGTTGATCAATTGAGAGACAAACATGAACACAATTCTATGATGATATAAATTGCTTCTTCACTATCCGATGCTGAATTTGAAGATGTGAAATCATGCACCACTGCAAAGAAAATGTTAGAAAAACTCAAGCTAGAACATGGAGGAGATACAAATGTGTTGAGAGCTAAAGCTGAAAGCCTAAGAGGAAGTTTTATGACCTAAGAATGAAAGAAGGAGAGAAAATCACTCAGTACAATAGCATAATAAGAGAAGTTGTTAATGCTATCTGAGGAGTAGGAGGAGTACTTGAGGAAGAAACAGTGGTAAGTAAAATTCTGAGAACCTTACTGTCTGTTTATGCAATTAGAGTATCTACAATTCAAGAAATGAGAGCAGTAGAAAATAAAAATGTTACTCTAGATAGTTTGATTGGTAGAATTATTTCATTTGAGATGAATAATTATGACAACAGTGTCTTACCAACTATTGAGTCTGCATTCAAATCTTCTCTGAAAATAAACAAATCTAGTCACAAACACACTATGAGAAATGATAGTGAAAGTGATAGTGGTGAACAAAAACTTGATGAAATTGAAGCAGTAATGAATAGAAGATTGCAAAGAGGTAAAGGAATATACAAAGGTAAATTACCATTGGTATGTTTTAATTACAAAGAAATTGGACACTTTGATGCTAGATGCCCTAACAAGAGAAAAGATGAAAGAAACAATGACAAATCTTATGAAAAGAAGTTTGACAGAAGTGATGAACGAGACTACAGAAGAAACCAACACTCTAATAGAAGAGATAATGAAGACTACAAGGAGAAAGGAAAAAAGTCTTGTTACCTGGTTGAGAACAAAGCTGAAAATACTGACACCAAATCTGATGAAGATGTTGAGGTAGTATTTGTTGCTATGAAGGACGATTCAGACGAAGAATAAAGGTACGTTAAAACTGCAATCATATCTAAAGTTAGAAAAAATGATGTCTAGATTATTGATAGTGGTTGTACTCACCACATGACTAGAGATAAGGAAAAGTTTGAAACTTTTGAATATTATAATGGTGGATCAGTTAGGATGGGTAATGACTCACCTTGTCCAGTTGAAGGAAAATGAACCATCATTTTGAATAATCTGATCAGATGTGAAAATGCATATTGGGTGAAAGGACTTAACTATAATCTATTGAGTGTTTCACAGTTGAATAACACAGGATGCCGATTTGCATTTGAGAACAAAAAGACAAAGATCTATAATGGAACAAGAAGGTTGATTGGTACTGGTGAACAAACAAAAGGTAACCTATTGTATCTTGATAACATTGAGACCACTTGTTTATTGGCTAGAAATGAATACATTTGGTTGTGGAATAAAAGGTTATGTCATGTGAATTTTGACAACATGGTTAGGATAAGCAAGAAAATAAAAGTAAGAGGCTTATCGAGTATGTCAAAACCTGACCATGTCATGTGTAAGAATTGTCAAAAAGGAAAAATGCCAAAATCTAGTTTTAAGAGAAAAATCTATACATCTAATGCTATAATAGAGTTAGTCCATACTGAATTATGTGGACCAATGAGAACAAAGAGCTATTATAGTGATAGATACTTCATTCTATTTTTTGATGACTATTCTCGGATGATGACTGTCATGTTCTTAAAAGAGAAATCTGAAGCATTTAAGATGTTCAAATGGTATAAAGCTATAGTTGAAAAGAAAAGTGGAGAATAATTAAATTGTTTAAGGTTAGATAGAGGAGGAGAATTTATTTATGATGAATTCACTAACTTTTGTAATGAGCATGGAATTATAAGACATGTTTCTGCACCGAGAACACCACAACAAAATGGGATTGCTGAAAGAAGGAATAGATCAATTGTTGATTGTGCCAGAACACTGATGATTGAAAAAGGCATCACACAAAATTTTTGGAGAGAAGCTGTAAGTAATACTGTCTATACATTAAACCAAGTTCAATTGAAGAAAGACACCAATAAGACACCTTATGAGCTATGGTATGGATACACACCAAATGTGAGTTACTTTAGAATATTTGGAAGTCAATGTTATCTATTGAAAGATGTTAGAAATGAGAAACTTGACTCTAAAAGTGATGAAGGAATATTTCTAGGATATTCTACCAAAAGCAAAGCTTATAAATGTCTTAACAAATCTTCTAACAAAATTATTGAAAGTGCAAATGTTAAAGTGGATGAATTTGCTGAGAAAAATGATGAGGAAAGCACAAAGGAACCAAAAGATTACAACAGATTTGTCTATAGTGAAGAACCTGACACTCTTCCCAAGCAACAATGTAACACTACCGAGTGACAGAACAATGCAACCAAGCAACATGCTACATACACCGAGAATCAGGAAAATGCTCACAATGATGAACTGAGCGATGAAGATCAAAATGAAGGTCAAAATGATGATCAGAATGAGGAACACAAATTTGAACCTGTACTTTCTAAGTATGTCAGAAGACACCATCCACAAGACTAGATCATTGCAGACAAAAATCTAGAATGAGAACAAGAAGTAAGTCACTTAGCACTAGATGTTTGATTTGTGATTTTGAGCCTAAATCTGTCAATACTGCACTTGAGAATCAAGAATGGGTTAGTGCTATGAATGATGAAATTGAACATATTGAGAAGAAAATAACATGGATATTAGTACCTAGGCCAAGTGACAAAAATGTCATAGGTACCAATTGTATATTCAGAAACAAACTGGATGAGAATGAAGAAGTCACAAGGAACAAAGCAAGATTGATATGCAAAGGGTATGCACAAGAAGAAGGTATTGACTATGGAGAAAACTTTCCACCCATTGCTAGACTAGAAGGAGTAAGAATTCTACTTGCTTATGTTGCTTTCAAAGGATTCGAAGTATACCAAATGGATGTTAAATCTGCATTTCTGAATGGAATACTAGAAGAGGAGGTAGACATTGAACAACCTTAAGGGTTTGTTGATTCTAGCAAGAGGAACATGGTTTGTAGACTACACAAAGCCTTGTATGGATTGAAACAAGCACCAAGAGCATGGTATGAAATAATTCACTCTTATCTCATTAGTATTGGATTTGTACTTAGACCAAGTGATAACAATAATCTATATTTGAAAGGAGATACTGATGATAAGATTCTAATGGCTGAGATATTTGTTGATGATATAATATTTGGAGGTAATGATATTCTATGTAAGTCATTTGATGATGAAATGAGCAAAGAATTTGAGATGTCAATGTTTGGAGAGATCAAATTTTTTCTTGGTCTATATATTCTACAACGGGATGAAGGAATCTACATCACACAATCCAAATACATCAAAGAAGTTATGAAGATATTCAATATGGAGGACTCCAAACCAGTTGGAACACCTATAGAAACAAGATGCAAATTGAGAAAGGAAGACAAGATAATTGACATAAATCAGACCTTATACAGATCTATGATTGGAAAACTAATGTATGTTGTGCACACTAGACCAGATATAACACATGCAGTTAGTATAGTTGCAAGATTCTCTACTAATCCCAAGGAATCACACATGATTGCTGTTAAAAGAATTCTGAGATAGCTGAAGAATACCGAAGACTATGGTTTGTGGTATAATAAAGAATGGAAATTTGAGCGACAAGTTTATACCGATGCTGATTGGGTTGGAAACATAGATGATAGAAAGAGCACAATAGGAGGATCATTCTTTATGGGTGACAAAATTGTCACATGGATAAGTAAAAAGCAAGGATGCATAGCTCAATCAACTACATAAGAAGAATATGTGGCTGCTGCTGCAAATTGCTCTAACATTGCATGGATCAAGCAATTACTGAAATGTATGAATATAAAAATTCTTGAACCGGTAATTATCTATTGTGATAATACAAGTGCTATCAACATGTCAAAGAACCCTGTGATGCATGCTAAAACAAAGAACATAGCTATTAAGTATCATTACTTGAGGGAACAAGTACAAGAGAAAGAAGTGATACTGGAATATGTACAATCCAATGAACAATTAGCAGACATATTCACAAAGGGAGAGAATTGGAGAAAAGTTAACACTGCATGTCTATTTAGAAAAGGGAGAAGAGATTCTACAACAAAGGGAGAGACATAAGCAAAAGACAAAATTGCTATACCTATCTATTGAAGGGAATGAAGAAAGCACTCTACAAGAATCAAATCTAAGCTAGAAGAGCTTACCAAGAGTCAGATATTTGAATTAGTTATAGAACAATAAGTTTGGTATGTTATGGAATATTTCATATTGTGTTGATAGTATGTTTCTATCAATGCCAAAGGGAGAGATTGATGAACTATAACTGATTAAATGTTTGAAGATGACAAGTTAATGATCACCGAGCTACATAAAGTAAATGCAAGACATTAAATCAGTTAATGTATTATTTTGTCATTGATGTAAACTTTATATGTTATGATTGCTCATACACATTTTTTCACAACACTTGAAGATCTAAAAAGACAAAGTTTTTGTAGTCGGTAAAGGTATACACCGAGTGACAGGGTTACCCGAGAATAGTGAACCCCGAGTAGTTCACAATGTTGCCCGACAGATAGTCAACACCGATGGATAGTGTTAGCCGAGAGACACAATGGTACCTGTGAATAGTGTTACTCGAGATCAGTAGTACCTGAGAAAGTGGTACCTGAGAAAGTGTTACCGAGCAAACTAAGAGTTGATGACCGAAATCAACTGGAGTTAGAAAATGACAAAACTATTTAGTTGTCAAAGCTATATTTAGAGTTAACTGATTGATTGCTTTATTTTCATCGACTAGTTGAACTAAGGATAAGAAGAAGATTTAAAACTATTTTTATTCACAGTTGCCAAGGAGAAATCTACAAAATAAAACTAAAGAAAAGTTTTAAAGATTAAAGAAATGCAAGGCGGGATTTGTGGATCAAGAAGAATCTACATCAATAAAAAGGAAGACAAGGAGATTGAATGGTGAAATCATGTCTATATAACAAGACAAGTAATTCATTATGAAAAAATAAATGCTGAATATAATTCTGGTGAAGATAGAAGTCTTCATGCAGATATGATCATACAAGCTGAGGAACATAGCCAAAGAAATTCTGCAGACACCAAGCAACAGAAGCAAGAGCATTCACCAAGAAGAAAGAAGAAAGAAGGGGAGAAAAGGAATTGAAGATAAAATTGACTAGAGAGGTATTATGGACTAACAATAGATCTGAAAACCTACAAGTTAAAGTTGTATTATTGAATAGATCATTTACTGTTTCAGTTTAATCATTGATTCAGAAAATCTCTTAACCGAGTGGGATTTAACCATCCTTAATGTATTGAGATACTTAAGAGTATCAAAAGGTTTTCTTGTTGACATCATAGTGAATGCTAGGTCAAAAGACAAACTATTAGTTTTGAATCCTCTAACAAGGTTGCACTTAACAGTGTGTTTGTAACCTTTAATAGGGTTGGCTCTTCACCAAGCTCACTTCAGAAGAGTGAAAATTTTGGGTTACCAGTCCCAACTGATTTTTCCCTTAACATGGTTTCCACGTTAAAAATCCATGTGTCAAATGTGTATATGGTTCATTGATTAGATGTTTTCTTTACACATTACTAAAACAGGATTGGTCAGTAAACACTAAGTTTAATTACTGCTACTCGGTAAAGACTAGAAAAAGATAAACAATATATTCACCGAGCAGTTTATATTTGATAAGATTACTTAAAGGCATACATCTTGAAGGACTGAAAGATAACTAGAGGATATTATATTTGTGATATAATTTTTGGTTAGAATTATTGGAATTATTTTTAAGGCCACTGATTCACCCCCCCTCTCAGTTATTCTAACAATTATTGTACTCTTATGTTTTCAATTTTATTGGGGATGGGTTTCTAGGAACATGACTTGGGGAGTGGCTTGCAATGGGGGTTGAGGTCCTAAGTGGTTTCTAGGGTAACCCATTGTGGAGTTGTAATCAAGTGATAAAATAATAAAATGTACTAGGTTGGGATTGCACATTAATCAAGATAAATAAGTTTCCTTGCCCATGGCCATGAGAAATCCTGTGTCGACCATGTATGGGTTGGAGAAGGCCCAGTGGCCTTTGTGGAGTTGATTGGAAAATCAGCTTCCTTGTCCTCATGAAAGGTTGACGGTTCCACATGTCACCTAAGGGTCTAGGTCTAGTGAGAGACTACTAGGGTAACCTAGGATAGTCAAGAACTATGTGCTGGCACTCTCCTGCATTTGGCTTAGAATATGCTCTAGTTAGTCTTGTGGTTCACCTTTGGTATCCCATGTTGCGACTCCTATGAAACCTTTGTGTTATTTTTCATATTCCTATTATGGTTTGCTTGTGTGGTGTGGGCCCTGGTGTCTACCTCTTGAGAATGGTGGGAGTGGGCCTTTGAATTCCACATGGTTGGGTGGTAAATGTTTTCTTCATAGAGGTCCATGTGTTCGTGTTGCATGGATGAATCTTTGTTTCAGTGCCTTCAGTCATTGATGCATTAGAGATCTTCTTATTGTATATTTCGTTATCTTATGCTATCCATGTATTATATATTGATGTAATTTACATACTCCTTACAGGAGATTGTTGTAATTATGATTAGAAAAATGCAATTGTATACTCTCTGTAGAGGAGAATGTAAAGGTAATTGTACCATGCCATGATGATTTATTGAATTATGATATCTAAGTTAGATAGGTTGATGTTGATTATCGTCATGTACTTGTACATTATTTGTTACGGATTATAAATATGTGGACATAAGGTTTAAAATGAACATATATTATTAATGATTAAACTTGAGTGTTATCTCTTTATGATTTATTAGATTTGACCATTTATTTATGTGTTTCTTAGTAGCGACGTTGGGGAACATGGTGTAATATTTTGATGTTTAGCATTGTACATGTTAAAAATGTATTGCATCAAAGGAAAAATCAATGTTAAAATGAGCCAAGGAAAGGGAATTTTCCTTGTGCAATGAATTCTTATTCAAAGGAAAAATCCTCCTTCGCCCCCAAAATGAGCCAAGGAAAGGGAATTCTCGAAAAGAAAGAAATTATTCTTAAAAGGAAAAATCCTTCTGTACCCCAAAAGTGTGCCCAAGCATTCAAATGACATGAAAAATATTTTTTTTGGCTAAGCATGGAAAGGAAATTAAATTTTCAAAGGGCCTACCAATGAAATTTTAAGTGTTTTGATGAACGTAATATTTTTGGAAATTTCCATTTTTTTGTATGTATACTTTTAATTAGTTTCAGTATGTTCTGGATTGACCTCTTTGAGTTTGGAACAACTTATTATTTTTAGTAAGTTTCACTGTGTCGCGAATTGGCCTAATTTTTTGTTTGGACAAACTTACTGTTTTTAGTAAGTCTATCTTTGGTAGGTGTGTTTTGGCAACAAACGGGCATTGACTAAGAGAGAAGCATAAAGTATCTAGTTCTAAATCTGGAGGAATGACCAAAGAGGCAGTTGATCCAAAATGCATTAGGTTTGAGAATATTCTTGAAAACATCAAAAAGAGGAAAGGGTGGAGAAGATGTTGAAATTTCATTGTAGAGAGGGAAAAACTTAATCACATCCCAACGAAATTACGAAGTGGAAAATACTGGAAAATGGCTAAGCATTGATCAAAGAGACACAAAGGAATGTAAAAATGGATAAGTATATGAATAATCCTCCTCTACATCAAATTGGTTCCCAAGAGATGAAATCCTTATAATCCATGGAATTGTGCCTAAGGTGAAAAATCCTTCACCATGCTCAAAGTGCACCCATGGACACTAATCCTTGGAAGCCAAGGAATTTTATTCAACACACAAAATCCTTTACTGTGCCTAATTTGCACCAAGAAGCGTAAATCCACAGAGGTCAAGGATTGGCACCCAACATAAATAATCCACCTTGTAAGAACAATGAGCACCCAAGGGAATGGAATCCAATATGACTAGAAATTTATGATCTCCAAGATGCAAATTCTACATGCTCAATAAATTTCTTCATGAAGTAAAATTCTGCCTAGATATCTAATATGCGCCCAAGGTTTATATTGCAAAAGGTGGGTTAAAAATTGGGCGTGTTCAAAATTCCTCTTGCACACCTAATTCATACCCGAGGAAGAGATTGAATAAAGCAATCAAATTTGGTTAAGTATCATGAAATCCATTTCCATATCTAAAATGTACCCACAAAAGAGAAGAGACTGGAGATGTGAAATTGAAATTCCTAAGGAGATACTTTGATAAAATATCATATTCTTGACAAGTTAGAGGATGAAAGACACCAATAAAATAAAGATCTAGGATGATCCAGTTCAAGGTGTTCAAATTCCAAACATTCAAGGTTCTAGGATTTTAGTTCTAGGGTAAAAGATGTCCAAGTTTCAAGCAATCTAGTTCAAGGCATCCAACATTCAAGACCTCAAAGATCAAAGTTCAAGTACAAATGAAGAAGGAAGAATGCAACATCTTGAAGTTCCCCTAGAAATCCAAGATCAAAAGATAAAAAGTTCAAGTATGAAAAACTTCAAGATGACAAAGTCATTAACAAAGGAACCAAGCATATGTTATTTTGGGCAAAAGAGAATTAATGACTTGTGTAAATCTTGCCTCATTATGGGTCAAATTTGACCACTCTCCCACTAAGTTGATGGCCCTCTTTTGATTGGTCCAAGTGGACCTACTCATTCATGACACAAATTATCTCTTGCCCTAACCCAGTTAAGGTTGAGGTGGAAATATCTGGGCCATTGATTTTGTTTTAATCTTGGACAATCATTGTAATTTGAAGCCAATAAAAGGTCATACCTTCTCATTTGTAATATATAAGATAGATAGATAGTTAGCTTATTAGAAGTAAAGAGCTCTTGCTCCTTAGAGTAGAAGTAGGATAAGAGAAGGAAGACATTATTGTAAGACTCGGGGAAATAAAAAATTGATTTCATTGAAGATATGGTGGATTCATGTTTATTTCAACTTGTTGCATGGAAGTCTTCCAATTTCTTAATTGTTTGATAAAGTGCTTTGATTTCAATAAAAAATGTAACGATGTTTGATGAATTTCTATGGTTCACACTTTTTGCATCTTGTTGATTATAAGTTTTAGTGTAAATTTAACCTAAGCCCTTTCTATATGGATGCTTAACATCAATCATTAAATACACATTATTCGTTATGATGGTGTAAAGTATGATATGTAAAATATTTGTAGAACCCTCATAAGATTGCACTGGTTCTTGAGGAGTTGTAATTAAAGATAGTGAAGTAGAACTTGGTTATTTTGGAATTTGTCCATTAGAGCACTATCCATTGATATCATTATTCTTTAGAAGTAGATTTAGATCCTTCTAACTCCCTCCCTTTTAATTTTAGTTCATTTCAGTTGTGTTGTTCAAGGAAGAAGCATCATAAGAGTGCAATATCCAATGAAGAAGTTCCAACCATCATTGCAGAAGAGGTGAAGAATGATTCAAATGTAAGTCCCTTTATGTTACAAACATATCAAAATGACCATTGAGCTTCTCCACACATAAAAGGAACCTTCGAATTACTTTTATAATATTTCAAAATCTTATCATACACGTGATTTTGTTCAAGAGAGGATAAGATATCTTTGTATTTATTTTGTGTTGGTGTGGTCACAAAAAACTCATCAACATAATTAGCACTAAATAGAGGGCATGAACATGAACATTAGATCATATCTATTCATCAAGAAAAATAAAAATTTATCAAAAGGACCATCAAGTGAAGAAATTCATCTACTAGAACCAATATGACCTTTCAAGTGTCAAATCAGAGATATGTTAGATCTCTCAAACGTTGAAATATCCAAAAAAGTGAAAAGTCCAAAACTAAAAAAATTAGAAAACAAAAAATCCAAAAAGAAATATTTCTTGATGGATGAGCGATCATTTCATATTTCTTGTTGTCAAGATAGTTGTTTCTCCTGACTTTGCTGTCCTTGATGACACAACACTAATTGGCACATGTGATGCTTTCATACTTATGGTTCACCTGGCACATATGATTTACTTGATGATATCATACATGGCAGTGATATTCATACTTGCAGTGAGACTAGATACATTGAACATAATTGATCATACATGGTAAAAAAACATGATTTAACGATCATACTTGATCATAGTATGATGCCCATTGATTCACATGATACACTTGCATGATTTCTTGCTAACAATATGATGCATAACATACATGGCATGATGAGTTTGCATAATTAGTTTGAACTAGATGACTGAGTAACATGAAAAATTCAGGTTGATATTGGTTTTTCATGATCGCATGATGTTTGATTATTTGTAATATACAAGAGCTTATATGATATATAGCATGATGACTATGTATGGAAAAATGACATGATAATGTTGACACAATTCAGATTGATATATTGTCATTCAGATGGACCATATTACATCCATTGGTATGTTAGAGTTCATTGAAAATTTGATCAATTCATTGGTACTTTGAGAAGGTGATAACATGCTTATTTCATATGCTATTCAAAAAGGTTTCCTTGATGCCTAATGCAATGTTAATGGTAACAAATGAAGACATATTTATTCTAGAACATTAATATTCTAAAAATATTGGAAATAAAAGGAAATATATTCATATGCTCATATTGGAAACACAGTTTTCTATTATTTCATTTGTTGAAAACCCTTGAGCATTGCTAGGAAATATCTCAAAGTGATAAGAATTTCAGCCAAGAAGTTTGAAGAGTTTACATTGGCTGTGGCAGTTTTACAGACATTTGGTACAGATTCAGGTTGGTTCAAGGAGCGGTTTCAAAATGTCAAAAACAGAATGAGATTTGTTGAGACAACCTTTCTTTGTTTCCAGGTATTCATGATCCTAATAATTTTTTCTCATTTGTTTAGTTTGTTTAAAGTACTTTTGTTAATAAGTTTTTGTACCTTGTATTATGAGTTTTCTTAAGCCCTATTTGTAAAAAGGGTTATATTTTGTGTTAAGATGTTCGGTCTGTACTTTGCATTTAAATGGTCAAGTGTTTTTGCTTTTACCCTAGTTGGTTTTGAGGACATAAGCTGAGGTAAATTACATTGTCTATTATAAACCCTTCTATTATAGTTTTCAGTTGTTGATGATGATTAAGGTTATCATATTGTTTTAGCTCTGTTAGCAAAGAATGTTTGTCTTTCTGGGTCATTTATTCTGTAACCCTAGTTTTTGGAGTCTTTACTAGAATACACTTCCTTTTTCCTGGTAACTAGTTCTTTTTTAGTTTACATTCATGTGTTTTTGTAAACCCTAGTATTCTTTCCATTCTATTAAGGTTTTGTGTTATTGTCACTCTTGATTTGTATCAGTCCTAATTCATTATCCTTAACTTGAGTTCAAATGGGGTTGTCAAATAATTATTTAATTTCTCTGCAAGACCATGGTTATCATTCGGTTATTTATTAAGAAATTATTAACAAATATGGAGCAAATTTTTTCCTTTAGTTTGAAAAATGATGAAAATTTCATATACTATGTTGAAGGCAATTGAAGGGTTGTTGAGAAGAGAAGAAATATTAATCTCAGACAGTTACAATGTGTATACATAGAAGTGAAATTAACTTTTGCTTTGAAACTCAAGTGATGCGAGTTCAGAAGATGTTATGTAATGAAACAAATATTGTACTCTATATGACTCAAAATAGTAACTTGTAAAGTGAGTTATTGCCAGTGAGACACGCAAATTGCCAGTGAGGCACATTATACCAGTGAGATATTTGATTTTTCAGTGAGACACACCAACCAATGAGGATTTGTAAACAATATATAACACATAAGCCACTGAGGCAATTCAAGTGGTTTTATTCCTCGGAGGGTTTTGATGACATGTAACTGATTGAATGTTTGAAGATGTTAAGTTGATCACCAAAATGAAGAAAGATAATGTAAGACATTAAATCAGTTAATGGATTGTATTATCATTGATGTCAACTTGATATAATCTAATCGGTTATAATCAAAGTGTTAAAGACTTCAGAGAATCAGAGAGAAAAATATTATGCTTTCAGTAATGCATAAAAGACAAACATTCACTAAGTGACTTCAAACACCGACAGCTAGTGGAACCCGATGGACAGAGATAACCAAAAGTTAAGTCACAGTGATGCCCGAGCAAATAAACTGACAAGCATTACTGAAGAGCAGAACCATAAGCATTACTGACGACCATAATTACAGTGTTAACCGACGAGCAGAACTTTGTAGTGAAGCCCGGAGGATAGACAACCCCGATGGAGTAGCCCGAGGAGAACTGAAGTGTTGATCAAAGCTATCAAAGAGTTAAAACACTGAAGTTAACTGGAGTTCAGAAATGACAAAATATCTAGCTGGCAGAGCTAAAAATAGACTTAACTGGTAGTTATGATTTTTTTCATTGACAAGATAAAGCCAGAGATAAGTAAAGGATTTAAAGATGTTTTATCTAGTTGGGAAGAAGATTTATACAAGATAAAACAAGAGTTATGCTTTAAATCAAGATTGGCTAAGATTGCGAATCACGTCAAGAACAAGAAAATCAAGAAGAGAGAAATGGTGATATCATGTCTATAAAGAGACAACTTAATTCATTATGAATTAAGGGGAGTGAATGAAAAAAGAGGATGTTGGAGAGAACCTGATGAAGAACAACTTCATACAATCTTGATCAATCAAGCTGAGGAAAGAGCTAAAGATTCCTGTGGACACTGAGCAACAGAGCATAGCATCACCAAGAAGAAACAAAAGTGGAGCAAAGGTATTGAAAAGATATATTGATCAGAGTGGTTTAATGAGATTACAATAGATCTAAAAATCTGCAAGTATAAGTTGTATATGTGAACAGATCATTTGCTGTTTCAGTTTAACCATTGATTCAGAAAGTCTCTTAACCGAGCAGGATTTAAATATCCTTTCTATATTGAGATACATTCCAAGGAGTATCAAAAAGTTTGATCACGAAGATAGCATGAGATGCCAGATACCATTTGAAAAATCAGGGTTTGGCTCATAGAAGGTAGCATAGAGATGCCCGATATCAAGTGACAAACTAATCTTTTAAATCCTCTAACAAGGTCACACCTAACAGTGTGTTTGTAACCTTTAACAGGGTTGGCTCTAACAAGGTCACAGCTAACAGTGTGTTTGTAAAGTTTGATCATAGAAGGTAGCATAGAGATGCCCGATATCAAGTGACAAACTAATCTTTTAAATCCTCTAACAAGGTCACACCTAACAGTGTGTTTGTAACCTTTAACAGGGTTGGCTCTTCACCGAGCTCACTTCAGAAGAGTGAAAATTTTGGGTTATCGGTCCCAAGTGATTTTTCCCTTAACAGGGTTTCCACGTTCAAAATCCATGTGTCAATGCGTCTATGAGTCATTAATTTTGTGTTTTGCATTACACATAACTAATCTAGATTAATCGGTATACACTAATCTATTTACTGTTATTCGGTAAAATTGAAAGATTGTTATTCGGTAAACATTAAGAATAAGGTTTAATAGAGCACTCTGAACAGTAGTTATTTGATAAGTATATTTGAAGGCATACATCTTGTAGGACTGAAGATAACTAGAGGCTTAATATTGTGGTACTAGATTTTTGGGTTGATTTATTAAAATATTCTGAGGCCATTGATTCACCTCCCCTCTCAATTATTACTGACATGTTTCCACTCACGAAAACCTTGCGTTATGTGTTATTGTTGTCACTAATTTATGTTTTGATTCTCATGTTCATATTCTCATCATGAGTCATTTAGCTTTTAATTTTATTTGATCTACTTGAACACATATCCATTATGTTTCATTGTTTTCAAATGATACTTTTTGTTCATGTTCATTATGGTTGATCATGTTAAAGTTTTTGAGTTGATCAAAATTGTTGGTGTCCACTTATTTGTTATGTTTCAAGTTCTTGTAAGATCTTTTAAGATCAGTTGAAATTTATATACCACTGATTCACCCCCCTCTCAGTGGTATTGTACTCCAATAAATGGTATCAGAGCCAAAACTTTGAACATACGTCTAGGGGATTCCTGGCAGTGGATTACTCATTATGGCTAAGTGCAAAAGTAACAAAAGTCAAAAGAAAAACACTAGTGTCAAAACCAGTGAAATCTTGTCTGAGGCAAAACCCCTGCAAGTTGATTCTAGAAGTGTAGAAAAGGAGATGTCTAATGTAGAGTTTGATGAATCCTTTGTACATATGAATGAGTTTGGTTTAGAATAGTGCAATAGTGACTCTAAAGGAGTAGTTTATTTTGAAGGATAGAAGCTCTTTTCTTTAGAAATGATTAGAAACCTTGAAAGAGAAAATAGGAAACTCAAGATTCAAATTGAAGAAAAATATGTAAAGATGAAGACTAAAAAAGAAATACGTAGAAAGTGTCAGAATGAGCTTGACTCTTTGAAGAAGAATGTAGAGTATAACTCTTTGTTAAAAGATTATGAATCAGATGACATAATCATGTATCTAAAAATAAAAATTGAGGAGACTAAGAGGATATTGGCTATCACAAAATCTGACTTTGATATAAAAATCTCCGAGTGCCATAATCTTGAAGGAGAAGTTGTTATTCTAAAGAAAGATATTGAAGACTACAAGATTCAACTAGATAAGTATAAGAAGTTTGAGAAAAGTATTAATGGACTGGATGATATGTTGTGTAGGAAAAAACTTTCCAGTGATCTTACTGGTTTAGGGTATGAGGTAGGACAAACCTCTACAAGTGGAAAAGAGTTAGAAAATGAAACAATTTTTGTATCTTCAGATGGGAAAATATAGTGTTACAAGGGTAGATAAACTCCAAGAAAAAGGGTTGAGATAAACTATTTTGATGTTATTTTTAAGACTAAAGACATCAACAAAGGCATAAGTAGAAATGACTGGTTCACAAGAACTATAACTACTAAGAAATATCATTCAACAAGGTATGATTATTCTCAGTTTCATGGATATCGCTATTCATGTTTTGCATATGGTCATAAAGCATTAGTATGCCAGACATATACAAAGAATAAAGTCACTTGTCTTAGGTGTAACAAACTTGGTCATGTTTCAAAAAGTTGTGATAGATAAATTTTAAATGATGATGTTAGATTCATGAGAAGTTATAGGTTTTTAGACATGTGCTATAGATATGATGATTCTGATCATAAAGGGAAATCCTGCAGAAATAATTTTATAAAATCATCTAACAACAAAAAAATAGTGAAGAGAATCGAAATGGTTTGAAGAAGAAAGTATGAAAAAGAAAAGAAAGAAGATCTGGGCAACTAAATAAAAATTTGGAAAGAGAATCAAATGATAAGGTGTGTAAATCTTGCAAGGTTAAGTACTTCAAACATTAGGATCTTTTGGTAGGTTCAAGTACTCTTTAATGTCAAGTGTCTATCTTGGCCTATGTTATTCATATTGTTAATGGTATTGTTCTACTATCTTATTAGTTGATACATGATAAGACTTGAACTAATAGACATTCAATGTCCTGTGTGTTTTGTCTCTAATAAGGAACTTAATGATTTTTTAATGCACTCATTGATAGGTCATTAAACTTCTTATCAAATACATAATCCATATGACATTGAAGTTATAGTATGCACAAGTTTAAATGTACCTGTTTGGCAAGGTATCATGACAAGATCATGACTCCTATGGCCCTACAATTGAAATTTTTTTGGTGAGGATGCTCTTGATAATAAGTATTGCTATTTGAAATAAACAATGCTTTATTGAAAGATAGCTGGTGTTTCAAAGGTTAGAATCTATTGATGTTGGTCTTTGATATGGTTCTTGGGATAGTTGCTTTGAAGAGGCCTTCAAATGGAGAAAACTTTGTTGAGTGTGATGCATTCAGTTAAGAGTGATGACTTCAAATCAATCTTTGTTAGATTCTTAGTGAATATTTGTTGATAGTGCTGCTATGATATATATTTCTGTATCACAGTAATAATGATGTTATATTTCAACAGTAAATTTTATTTGATAGAATCACAACAATGTGATCATTCCTTGACATTTGATTGCCACTTCATTTGTTTGAAGTGTTTGATTTGTCACTTTGAGAAATACTAATCTGATTTGGTTGCATGGTGCAGAGGTTGTTTTTGATCTTCAGTGAGATAATTGGTATTTTGAAAAATTAAGATGTTATGAATTTCTTTGTGGACTAAAATAGTGCAGTGATTTAGGGGGACAAATTATGGCATTCTTGCTTGATATTGCATCAATTTGGTCTTAAGGCAACCTTACACTGTTTCATTTGAGATTATAGTGTTATTAGTGAGAGATTTTCAATTGGTTCATACAGTTTGCTTGATTTGGTTTCTAGTGATACCAGTGGTTTGAATGTTACAATATTGGTATTCAGATGATCCATTTATATGATGTTTATCATAATTTTTTTGAAGTACATGGATGATGTTTCATGATTTTCAGTGATGAACTTCACAGTTTTCTATGGTGATATGACAGTGACATGACAAGTATTTGAGACAAAATATAAGCATTAATGTCTATATTTTTAGGGGTATTTGTATACTCTTACACTCTGATTTAAACAAGAATATTGAGTGTTCAGGAAACATTGCATTTGTGATATTATTTATGGTGTTCAGGAAACATCACATTAGTGTTCAAGGTCATTGTGATAGTTCTATGACGATGATACATATTTGAAACAAAATTCTTGTGACCACTGTGATGTTTTTTTAAAATACTCCCGTAGTTTCAGGTTTGACATATTTTTTGATGATACGTTATGGGATGATAATGCTTCTATTTTTCACAAGTTTGTTGGTACTGTTCTGTTCATGATTTCTCCAGTGATCTATGGTAAAGTTATCACGATCCCTTGCTATATGGATGCTTAACTTGTTAATCTTGGCAAAGTAGAACTTGGTTATTTTTGAATTTGTCCATTGGATTACTATCCATTTATATCATTGTTCTTAGGAGTAGTTTTAGATCCATCAAACCCTCTCCCTTTTAATTTCATTTCATTTCAGTTCAGTTGTGTTGTTCAAGGAAGAATCATCACAAGATTTCAATATCTAACGCAGAAGTTCCAACCAACATTGCAGAAGAAGTGAAGAATGATTCAAACATAAGTCCCTTTGTGTTACCAGTATATCACAATGACCATTGAACTTATCCAAACAAACAAGAACTTTGGAATTACTTGTATGATCTTTCACAATATTAGAATATACACATTTTGTTCAAGAGAGGATACGATATCTTGGTATTTTATTTTGTGTTGGTGTGGTCACAAAACACCCATCAACGGAATTGGCACTAGAAGGAGGGCATAAACATGAATTTTGGATTGTATCAATTTATCAAGGAAAAAAAGAATGATAAAAAGGAAGAACCATCAAGTGAGGAAATTGATTCTTCTAGAACTAGTATGAGCTTTTAAGTGTCAAACCAGAGATATGTAAGATCTATCAAAAGTTAAAAAAAAAATCAAAAAATGAAAAAATCAAAAAATAGAAATTCCAAAAATTAAGGTTTCTCAATGGATGAGAAACTGTTTCACATTTCTTTCTATCAAGACAGTCTCCTAGTGGATATTGTTCATATTCAGGAGGATTTGAATGCACAATTGCACCCCAAGGATTTGTATTAGTTTTCCATATTAGGGAGGTGTCAAATTCATGAAACTACCAAGCACGAGGAGATGAATTGCTTGAACTTCTTGTCAAGGATAGAGATAGCATTGAAAGGAAAGATCTTCTTTTGGGATGTTCCAAAGCCAAGATTGTGCATAAGGATCGATGATAATTGCAGTGAAAATGATCCTTTCTTAAGATTCAAGATGAGGATTCAAAATTAGTTTGAGATTGGTAATATATGACTTGAAGATGTGTTACTTCACCGCTAGTGTTAGATTCACAATGCACCTCATTCAAAATTCACGTGTCTAATATGTGAAGAGGCCATCAACCAAGTTGGGTATTAATTGGATTATCCAAATTACCAAGAAATACACCTGGAATAAGCATCTTATTCCTTCATCAAAAGAACAAAGCATTGTCATAACATTAGTTGTGGAGGAAGATAATCATAATCAAGCATTCAAGGGGATGAATATTGTTCATGTATGTCATGCTTGAAGAAGAAATTGTTGGAGTCAAGTTCAAAGAAGTGATACGATACATTCAAGAAATGAAAAGTCATATTCAACGCTTGGAAAGGTTAGCACATGGGAATCAAATTATTGTTGCAAGTGAAGAAATAATTTTAGTACCTCATGAAAAAGAAGATTTTTTTCAACATTTGATCTTGGAAAAAAAGGAGTATCCAAAAGGATAAATCCTTGACAAATAATTGCATTCACATATTGTTAAGATACATGAACTATTAGGTGTCTTGGGAAAAGATGAAATACCATATTATGGATATGCCACCATAATGTAGGCTGAATTTGACAACCAATTGGAAGTGGTGCTAGATCCACTACTCAAGATTCAAGCAAATTTTTTATAATAAATTGCACAAGAAGAAACACTAGGTGATGAGGAAATTTCTATGATAGAAGTAGACAAGGAGCAATTTGGGTGGGTGTTATGCCCATCACTAAAGATACAGGAAGAACAAGCGAGTGGAATGTTCCATATTTAAAAATTTCCAATTAAATATCGTTCACATTACAACAAGCCCATCATGGAATGTGAAGATGATTTGCATGTTTCAGATGCCAGTGGGGTGATATTTCATCAAGATCGACCTCCTAATGAAGTAGTGGATGATACACAAGAATTCTTGCCTGAGATCAAAGAGCACCATGTTGTCTATTTCCTTACTCTTGATTTTGAAGGTTGCAAATTTGATTATGGAGGTCTAGGAAAGACAACATGTTTATGGCCTAATAACGGTCTCAAAGAATTGCCCGAGTCAATAATCTTTCGTAAAGTTTTGCTTGAGTTTAAAATGTGTATTTTAAAAGATTTTTTTTGAGTTTAACGATAAATTTGCAATACTCTAAACCATGACCAATGCCATGTTACTCATAAAAATATTGAGAAATGATGCTAGGAGTTGTATATTGTTTTGGTCTTTTGAGTCTCCCGTGTTCAAAATTTTGTTTTGTTAGAGTAGGTTTCCTTTGATGACATGTAACTGATTGAATGTTTGATAATGTTAAGTTGAAGATAATGCAAGGCATTAAATCAGTTAATGGTTTGTATTGTCATTGATGTCAACTTGATATCATCTGTACGGTCATGTACATAATGCCAAAGACTTCAAAGAATCAATGGAATAAAGGTTATGCTTTCAGCAATGCATAAAAGTCAAGTATTCACTAAGTGATAGACAACACCGACGGAGTGCACACCATCAGTAAAGGCAAAGAAGAAAAGTCACAGTGATACCCGACGAGCAGAAGACAGTGTTGCCCGATGAAGAAAAACCACAGGATACCCAACAAGCTGAAAATAGAGTTGCTCGACGAGTAAAAATCCAATGATGCCTGACGGACGGAGATCCCGAAGCTAACTAGAGTCACACCGACGAAACTGTCAGTTGTCACTGACGACTAACTGAAGAGTTGACCGATAGAATAGAGAGTTCAGAAAATGACAAAATATTTAGCTGGCAAGAGCTAAAGATAGACTTAACTGGTTGTTTTCTTTATTTTATTTGACCAGAGTTAAGTGATTGATTTAAAGATGATTTGTATAGATGACATGCATCTTGTAGGGACTTAATAATCTGAGGTTTATTTGATTGGTTGTTAATGTTTGAAGGATAAATTTTTGAGGCCACTAATTCACCCCCCCTCTTAGTTATTACTAACAATTGGTATCAGAGCTTGTGTGCTTAGAAAGGAAGGTTTCAAGACCTACGTCAAGATCACAAGATGAACATATGAGATGCACCCAAGTTGAACAAAGACAACTTTGTTTCATGGAAAAGCATGATAAGAATCCACTTATCAGGTATTGGTAATGATGTTACCCAATTCCTAGATACGAAATATGTGTTTCCTACAGGAGTATTGACAGTAGATCAATTGAGAGAGAAGCATGAACACAACTGCATGGTTATAGAGCTTTCTTCCTCACTCTCTGATGTTGAATTTGAAAATGTCAAGGATTGCAAAACTACAAAGAAGATGTGGGACAAACTGAAGCTTGTACATGGAGGTGATACAAATGTTCTAAGAGCCAAGGCAGAAAGCCTTAGAGGAAAATTTGATGATCTCAGAATGAAAGAAGGAGAAAACATCACAAAGTACATCACAAGAATAAAAGAAGTGGTCAATGCTATACAAGGAGTTGGAGGTACACTTGAAGAGGAGACAGTGGTAAGTAAAATATTAAGAACCTTACTACCTGTATATGCTATTAGAGTTTTTTCCATTCAAGAAATGAGAGCAGGAGAAAATAATATAGTTACTCTTGCTAGTTTAATTGGTAGATTGATTTCATTTGAGATGAATAACTTTGATAATAGTGTCTTACCAAACTTAGAGTCTGCATTTAAGTCTTCTATGAGAATAAGAAAATCAAGTCATAGACACAAATCTAGAAGATATAGTGAAAGTGAAAGTGAAGAAGAAGATCTAGATGAAATAGAAGCACTTATGGAAAGAAGAATGCAGAGAAGCAAAGGTAAATACAAAGGCAAGTTACCACTTGTATGATTTAATTGTAAAGAGATTGGACACTTTGCTGCAAGATGTCCTAACAGAAGAAAAGATGAAAAAAGTAATGACAAATATTTTGAGAATTAATATGACAGAGGTGATAACAAAGATTACAAAGGTTACCGACAATCACAAAGAAAAAATACCTGAGACTACAAGGACAAA
The DNA here is from genome assembly GCA_018584345.1 of Thuja plicata. NCBI lineage: Eukaryota > Viridiplantae > Streptophyta > Pinopsida > Cupressales > Cupressaceae > Thuja > Thuja plicata. The sequence continues at coordinate 85,894 of MU227830.1, read as the reverse complement.
GGCAAGAAGGCTAGCTACCTAGCTGCTTGCAAAGATGAATATAATGACACCGAACCCGATGAAGACATCGAGATGATATTTGTAGCTATGAAGGATGATTCAGATGAAGATGAAAGGTATGTAGAAACTGCACTCATATCTAAGGTTAGAAGGAATGACATCTGGATTATGGATAGTGGCTGCACTCACCACATTACCAGTGATGAAGAAAAGTTTAAGACTTTTGAGTATTATAATGGTGGACTAGTAAGAATGGGTAATGATACACCTTGTCCGGTTGAAGGTAAATGAACTATAATGCTGAATAACCTGATTAAATGTGAAAATGCTTATTGGGTAAAAGGATTGAATTATAATCTGTTGAGTGTTTCTTAGTTGAATAATTTAGGTCACAGAGTAGCATTTGAGAATAAGAAGGCAAAGATCTTCAATGAATCAGGAAAACTGATTGGTACCGGTGAACAGACTAAAGGTAACTTATTCTATCTGAATGATACTAACACCACTTTCTTAATGACTACAAACAAAGACATATGGTTGTGGCACAAAAGATTGTGTCATGTGAATTTTGACAACATGATGAAAATAAGAAGAAGGAGAAATGTAAGAGGCTTACCAACGATGACAAAGCCAGACAACATCACGTGCAAGAATTGTCAAAAAGGTAAAATGACTAAGTCTAGTTTCAAAAGTAAAACCCATACATTTGATGACATTCTAGGATTAGTCCATACTGATTTATGTGGACCAATGAGGACAAAGAGTTATTATGGAGATAGATATTTTATTCTCTTTGTTGATG
>MU227830.1:42347-62327 GCA_018584345.1 Thuja plicata | reverse complement strand
ATATATATATAATTCATTGTTTTAAGTTGTTTACTGACTTATATTTCCTCCAACAACCTAAAAATAACTTCATTTCATTTTCAAGCTTAAGAAGGAGAAAAAAGAGTTGTGAGCCAAATTTTAATTGTATTGTAAGAAAACCAACAAGGAGTTAGAGAAAAAATTGATTGTTGAATCCCATTTGGTAGGTTTGTAGCTACTTTGGATGCAACTAAAGGTTTCTATGAAGGAATGGAAAGAGCTCAGTATTGATTTCAAGCTAGATTTAACAATTTTGTACTTCAAAGGGGTTTTATTTGTTTTTAACAAAAAATAATTTCTTTTACAATTCCTCTTTGTTTTTCTATTCCATTTTAGCAGATCAAAGAACAAATCCTATGTGTGTTTGTTTTTTGAGCAAACCCTAATTTTTTATATTAAATCACAAATGCTAATTTTTTCTATTTATATGTTTTCGATTAATGTAAAAGCGGGTTTTGAAGGGGCCCCAAAACCTTGTACAAAGATAAAACTTAAGATAGAACATTAAGAGTTCCCAAAACACAACAGACCAGCCAAAACAAAAGGCCAGTCTTCCCAAGTAACACACAACAGATCACTGCCAAAGATTAGACTTTGAATAACAACAACCCAAAGAAAAAAAATCATCAAGATTATCCTTTAGTCCCCTTCTTATGAGACCAGAGAGTAATATCAAACGAATGCGAGGATCTTTTGGAAGATTTACATTTAACAGTGATCCATCTTTCTTCCACTTTAGCAACCTCCTCCTGTCGGCATAAGCAATCCAAAACTGTAATCCGCTCAACCAGTAAGGGTCCAACACACTAGGCTCAACCATCAGAGAGCCAAAACCCAGAACACACCCAAACCAAGAAACCTCTGAAGAGGAAATATTACCAGGGCCAACAGAACCAACAACAACTAACACACCAACAGAAAGCCTGGAACCATCTAGCAAAGAACTTTCATAAATAGTACCAACAGGGCCAACAAAATATGAAATTGACACATGGTTTGAGACATCAAGGGGAACACCCATGATAGGCGTACCAACAACATGACTAACACCAACAACACCCTCATGGGATATAACCTTACCCACCACCAGAGGCACTGCAACCGATGAGGAAGAAGCAGGAGAATCATGTGCCACAACCTGGGTAACGCTCCCCTGGGATGAACTCTTCTCAACTATGTAGAGCTGGGAAGAAGCACCTTTGACCTAGATTTACCAAGATCACACTTAGCCACAACATGGCTTGTTTTAAAGCACCTTTTGCACCTGAAGGGAAATGCTTCATAGTCCAAAGGTTGAATCCAGCTGCCCTTAGGAGAAACAGGATTGATCTCCGTAGGAAAACCCTTAGAAGCATAAATATCCACCAAAATACGGGCATGGGTGGAGTGGTAGATGTCTATAAAAATTCACATTCACCATCAGGAAGTCTCCCGAGCCTCACCAACCTCCTCAAGAAGAGGATCCACCCAAAGATGAAGAGGGAGGTTAGGAAGCCTAACCCAAATAGGCATCTTATTAAAAGTATCAGAAGAGGGATTGAAATCCTCATGCCAAGGCTTTACCGTAAGCACAAAGCGATCATTCCAGCTAAAAAATGACCACAAAGAATACGATTTCTATCCTCAATATTATCAAATTTGGTTATAAAAAATACTTTTGCCATTGGGAAGATATGAACCGTACCAGTTATGATGGGTTCCCAATATTTGGAAATCCATGTATGAAACTTTGGGATGCTTGGCCCAAAGCCCCTTAATATGCATATAGTTGCATGGTCTAAAAGGACAAAAGTAGTGTGCTCAATCTCCACCACCATTTCCTCACCCAAAGAGAGAAATGGATTTTGACACGGAGAATGACACAAACTCCAGGGAAGACTTCTTCGCATCCCCAACCACAACCCTCAAGGGATCCCGAGGAGCCTTGGGCGATAAGGAGGCTTCCACACAGAAGGGGCATCCTTCAACAAAGGCCCCACAAAGACCTTGGAAGCTAGACCAGTAGTTGCCAATGAAGGAGAGGACGAAATACCATCCACGATAGAAACCCTAGTTGCGATCTCAGATGTCACCGTCACCACTACATCCCCCGACGAAGGAGAGACATGATGGACAGGGCGGACAAGCGAAACAGGCGGCACCGGGGAGGAAGAAGTCTACGTAGGCGAGGAGAAACCGACTTGCTTGGAAGCCACTCCATTCGAGCGCGCGAGAGTCGTTCACTCATGCACAGAGCGTGCGGGAGCCATATCTCGAGGAAGTTTTTTCTATTTATATGTTATTGCAATAGTCGTGAAATTGAAAAATTGCCTTTATCACAATGTCTTGAACCCTAGTTAGAAGGGACTCTTGTTGGAAACATGTTGAAATGATGTATAGGCAAAAGAAAGGAGAAGAAAATACTTTTATTGCAAAATAATTTATCATGGATGAGACATTAATAGATTGAAGTACAATCTTGCACACGTACCAATCCATGATGTTGCTAATGGGGAGAAACTTGCAAGGGGTTACATATATGAGTGCACGAATAGGACCAAGGAGGCCATTTGATCTATTTGTTCAAGAGATAAGACTAAATATCATCCCATTTGAAAAATCATGTATAAGAAATGATAACTTCAATGTCACAAGCCCCTACATGCAGTTGCTTATTTTCTAAATCCAGGATTCCAATTTTCGCCCTTATTTCAAGGCAAATGAGGAGGTTTTGAGTGAGCTCTACACAATTGTAGAGCAAGTGGCACTTAATTCTAATGTTAGAACATAGATAGTTCAAAAGATTGAGACCTTTATACTTGCACAAGGAGATCTTTTTTCCTATGAAATATCCAAAAATACTTGATCGTTATTGCAGCCACATACAAACTTTTCTTCTTTTCATATTATTATTAAATGTTGAAAGTTTAAGTTGGATAATGAGATTGATTTTTTTTTTCTCATCACATGTTGTGAACATTTTAGTGCTAAGGTACTTAATCTTTAGAGAATTGCGGTTCAAATATTGAGCCAATCATATAGTGCTTTGGGTTGTGAATGCAATTAGAATATGTTTGAACACATTCACTTTAGGAAGCACACTAAATTGTTTGAGCACATTCATTACAACCTTTGTCTTCGCCACAAACAAATTTTGGTTAGTTACTCAATCCCCATCACACTAAAGGAGGTCTATATACAATTTGATTGGATCACTAAAACTGAAGATCATATCTTTCATGATGAATACCTCAATTGGGTTGACCAAGTGGATATAGAGGCTGGAGTAGTAGCCATGGAAGAGGAGGATAGAGCATAAAAAAACACTTTAGATGTTGAAGTGGTAACATTGAAATAAAGACAAATATCATGGTTGCAAAATCATCAAAGAACCATGTTAGACATCCACATAGGAGAGATGCAAGCTTCTCTGAGTCATAGATTTCTAGCTTTTGTTTTGACATTTGCTTGAAACCTTTGATGTCATGGATTTCATATATCACAAGTTTTGTATACATTTGATAGCATTATATATCTAAGTGTGTTATTACCTTTCATTAATGTTTGTGTTTATACTTATGTGATCAATGTATACTTGTATATATAATCAAGAATCCAACAATTAATTATATCTACTCCAACATTGAAATATTATTCAAAAACGTAATGTGTTTTTTTTATCTCCTTACTCTAAAGTTAAAATACAGATTATTAACATCAATTTCAAAGATTTTTTTACAGTTAGTCCAAGAATGATTTATGAATCCACGTATAAATTGATTTTACCGACTTCAAGAAGAAAAATATTCAAAGTCTCTAACAGAAAACTGGTATCTTTAGGATATTAACCGAAAAATTCATTCTGAATAAGCCATATGAGATTAACTTGATTTAAAATATCTCTCCTTACAAAAATTCATTCTGAATAAGCCATATGAGATTAACTTGATTTAAAATATCTCTCCTGTAGTAAGGCTGCAATATGGCTCATTGACATTGTTGAGTTCTGAAAGCAACCCAGCCTAAACTTTAAAACATCTCTACAATTTCAATAATTATGTACTCCATATCTTTATACATCAGTGTAACAATAGTGCCTTAGTTTAGTTTTTTTTTGGGCAAATGCCATTTTGTTTTATTGAATAACCATTTCTTACTCATTCATTGCATATTTTATGTTATGCTTATATTTTATTTTTGGTAACTGTCTTTTTTGTTTTAAATTTAAATATAAATAGTATTTAATGTCAAATATTAACTAATTAAACTAAAATTTATGATTTGTTTTCCCTTTCAATAGATTATATACATAATTTTGAAAATATTTATAGGAAAAATATATAAAATAATATAAAATGTATTTTAATATACACATTTCTATTATAACAAACTATATGATCTTGTATTCCATTCTTCTGCCATCTTTAACATGTTTCGTGTTGCTTCTCCCGCAGCTTTTTCTCCCTCCAATAAAGTAATCATCCATTCAGCCCTGTCTGGTCATCTTGCAAGGTTCTCTATTGCAAGATGACTAAAAACCTGTATACTTGTATAACCTGTTGCTCATTAGCAAAACTTGGGAACAAAAACAGGAAGCATTATCCAAAATAGACACAAAAGTTTCCCAAACAAGTGACTTGCCCACAATTCAAAGAAAGCAACAATATGTATATATAAAAATTCTTGGACAGACCAGATACTACCCCTTGGTTAAAATGATTTTTGTGCAGTTGTAATCAATAATGTACATTGTCAAATAACTGTTTTAGAACTGCTTTTAGATTATGTCCATCATATCTATTAGCTGCAAATATATGCCATGCTGAAATTCAACTGTCCATGATATAAAAAATTGGGGAGCAATCACTGCTCCAAATTCCTGTAGACCCTCTCTCATACATATATTGGGAAGCTCACGTGTAAGTAGTGCAACCAACAAAATCATGAATTAACAAATGTAGATTCTGCAAGATCAATTGCTCTTCCTAGGCCAGCTGCTTTGTTGATACATTCTTTATACTCATCATCAGGGTTACTACCTGCAACAATTCCTGCACCTGACTGAAGATGAACAACCCATTCCCGGCGCTGGCTGACATCTTTGTATGAATACATTGTATCATAACGAGTTCCAGTAGGAAATATCATTGTACGAAGAGCAAGGGCAATATCCATGTCCCCGTTGTATGATATACCTCCTATACCACCACCATATGGACCTCTTCGAGTTGGCTCATATTCATCAATCAACTCCATAGCTTTGACCTGACAAATCATGAGCAAGAGATGTTAGATGCCAACAAAAATTTGTATCTCAAAAAAATGAAAATTTTAATCAGCAAACCATACGTACACAAATTGTTTTAGAAACAAAAAAATTCAATTAAAAGAGGACAATCTTTGGGGGAAAAAACGAAATGCAAGTTTAAAATATCAAAGAGATGGCGTATTTATGAGACAAACCCCAAAAGTATCTATTAGAAAAAGAGAGTAAAAGCCTACCTTTTTTTAACTTACAGGTGTTTTAATAGCATACAAATATAGAGAGAATAAAAATCAGAGCAAGAATATAGGATGGCAACCCTAGCATGGTCGAGGAGCAATGCTCCTCACAAGGTCTAGGGGCAGTGCCCCTGACAAGGCCGAAGGGCAGCAACCTTCATGTGCTCCAGGGGCAATGCTTTCAACAAGGTCAAGAGGTAACAACCTTCACGGGGTCTAGGTGCGAGGTCGAAGGGCAGAATCCTTGCCAACAAGCTCAAATTAAAGCCTTTGAAACCACACACCTTCAAGGAGCACACTATTTTTCAAAATCTTATAGCTTTTAAACAAGCTCCAAGACTACTCCAAACCTTTCAAAAAATACTTGACTTTTACACTTTGAATGATAGATGTCAATTCTTTATTTAATTTTTTAATTAATTAATATATAATATTAATATAATAAAATCATTTCAACTTTCAATTGGAATATTAGAAATTGATAAGATCTAAAAACCCTCAGTTAACCACAAACATAACCTTCATTGAAACCCTAAATAAATTTAAATCCCATGATTATGCTCCATACTAAATTTCTTCAATGGCAAAGTGCCTGAACTCCATGTGGCTAACAATTAACCTGAAGAATGAATAACGATGAATGCAAGTAGAGATTTCCAAACAAGGTAAAATGACTTCAAACAAATAATAAAAAATAAGTTCACAATCCTAGTATAGGAAAGGGTATGGGTTCAAGGCCTTCGGTGTAAGTATGAGTTTGTATTCATATTCATTATTAATATCATCCATATTTGTATGTATAAATACATATTTTTAAAATATTTATAATTTTATAAATGTCTATTTAAAATATATATAAATTTGGATTTTATTTTAAATAATATTGGAAAGTGGGCCTAGAGGCCCACTCATGCTTCTCCTCCTTTTATCGGTCCTACTTTGATGCAGAAGAATCTAGGGTTCTTGAAGAACTTGCATCATTTAGGAGTTGTTTCCTTTTGGATTGATGAAGTTCCTGGTTTGAGACAGTTTTCTGTTGATCCTATGAGCGGTCGATATGTTGAGATCTTGGAAAGGAGCGGTCAAAAGGGTTTGTTCCTTGTTGTTCATAGATTCTATGCCTATGATAGCGCTTCTTTTGGTGGAGTAGTTTGTGAGATACTGCTGATTCTTTATCGGGCAGTTGTGTCCCTGATAACCGGTTGCAGTGAGTTGTCACCGGTTGGTGTGTTTCATGTCTTGGTTGAGTTCTGTGGATCTTTAGAAGGTGCGGTCATGATATGGTGTTCATGGGGTCACAAGGAAGCTTCTCCTATGACAGCAACTCGTTTGGAGTTATCGTGCTCGAGTTATGATAGATTATGTGACTGGATCTAAGACAGTTTTTGGTTCTAGGCAATCTTCTGAGATTCTGAGATCGGTTGAATTGAGGAGATGTTTGGCTGGAGTGATGAAAAGGGTTTGTTGCTTTCTGTTTGCAGAGCTTGATTCTATGATAGTGCTTTGTGAGGTGGTTTTAGAGATCATGTTGTTTCTCTATCGGGTTGTTGTTCTTCATGACACTAGTTCTTGGAGTTAACCGGTAAATTGATTGTGGTTGCGTTCGTTGTCCTGATTGATGGAGTTGAATGGCGTGATTTCCTAGGTGGATCTATATGTGGCCGACTTGATTTGTTGGATAGGCCCTCGAGAAACAAATTAAATGTTTTATTTAATTTGGGTTAAGGCCGACTGGGTCTAACATGTTTCTTGGGATATGTAAAGTTGGTTGAGGCCGACCTATTGGAGCTTGTGTATAAATTTGGGGCTTGCGCTTGTTTGTAAGGAAAAAAAAAGAGAAGTCTTGAGAAGGGCTGAATATCAGAGAAGCTGCTAGAGGATTGCTCTGAGACTTAGGAAGATCTGGAATAGGTCTGAGTTGGGGTTTTGTTGTTAGGTTTTTCTTTGTACTTAGCCTAAACCGGGAAGGCCTTACAGCCCGACATGTATAAAGAAATTCTGATTAATAAAACTTGTTGTTTGGATGTAATTCATGTTGTTGTTGATTGTATCTTGTTGATTTCCGTTGTGTTGATAACTACTGCAAGGATTTGACATCTCCTTTGGGGATTCTCTGTCCTTGACTGCATCAGATGGTATCAGAGCTGGTTCGATCTTGTTGTGGTGTGAATCCTAGTGTTTGAACTTATGAAGCTTTTGAGGCGTTGTTGTGAGGAGGCAGCAGTTAGATCTGACTCACATCAACGAAGGACTTGCGCAAGGTGGTCGGAAAGGATTTGCTGCTGGAGATTGAGTTTTTTTACCAGTTGATGGTTCGTATGAGCATGGTTTGACCTTGTTGTGGCTACCAATCTGAATTCTGGACTTGTGGCATTGTTGTGAGGTAGCAGAGACTGGATCTGACTCGCACCAATGAAGGATTTGCACAAGGTGGTTGGAAAGGAGATTTGTTGCTACTTGTTGAGTTGTTCTTGTAAACTAGGGTTTTGTTAGGGTATCATCTTTGGTAAATTAGATCGCTGAATGGAGGCAGTTGCACCTTAGATTTGGAAGGATGTCACTGAGGCGAATGAACTCTAGGTTGCTTGAACTGATGGAAGATGAAATCAGGATTGAGATGACTGATTTGAGAAATGAGATGACTAGTTTGAAGACTGAGGTCTTGGAAGAGATTAGCGTGGTTGTTGCTGGATTGCATCGAAACCCTAGATCTGTTGTTGCTATTGAACTTTGGGCAGAGAGTCTGATGGCTTTGCTCATGGAAAAGTTTCACATGGTAGAGGAAAGGATCATGTGCAGACTTGAGAGAAAGCTTGTGGACTTTGCTGATAAGTTTGAATTGCCGAGTATGTGTAATGTTAGTTGGCATTTACCGATCAGACAGAGGTTTGATTGGCCTGTGAAGAGGCTTGTTCATAGGAGGAAATGGCGAGTTGATGTTTCTGTTGACGAGGTATATAGTGATCTTTCTGAGGTTGGGATGGTAGATGGTTTTCATGATCAGATGGATGGATCTGATGTGGAAATTGCAAAGCATCTTGTTGTTGAGAATGAGTTTGTTGAAGATGTGGAAGAGTTACCTATATCTGAGGGTATTGTTGAGGCTGTCAGTATTGATAACCTTGTTGATAGGGTTTACATTTGTGATGTTGATCCTGTTGTTGTGCATGAGTTGGAGACTGGGTATGTTGTTACTTGTGTTGCAGAGTTGTAGAAGGATGTAGAGGTGGTTGATGGTGAGGTTGAGCATCTTGAGTTCCTTGTTGCCGATGAGGATAAGTTATGTGATGAGTTGCATGATTTGTCTATGAAGGAGAGTGCGTATCTGATGCATTGTGCTGAGGATGTTGATTAGTTTGTTCCTATTGGGAGGTGTGTTGACTGGTTTGTTGCAGTGCAGAACAAGCAGAGGTTGCTTGTGGGCAGATTTGTGTTCTTGACCTTGTGGATTGGGAAACCGATGGTTAAGATGAAGTGGTTGAGTTCTCATTTGCTTATGGAGTCTAAGTGTGAGACACACTTTTCGATTTACCCCGGGTGTCTGATGCAGGAGCATCTAGGGTTCTTGAAGAACTTGCATCATTTAGTAGTTGTTTCCTTTTGGATTGATGAAGTTCCTGGTTTGAGACAGTTTTCTAGAGATCCTGGGAGCAGTCGATATGTTGAGATCTTGGAAAGGAGCGGTCAAAAGGGTTTGTTCCTTGTTGTTCATAGATTTTTTGTCTATGATAACGCTTCTTTTGGTGGAGTAGTTTGTGAGATACTACTGATTCTTTATCACGTAGTTGTGTTTGATAACCGGTTGCAGTGAGTTGTCACCGGTTGGTGTGTTTGATGTCTCAGTTGAGTTTTGTGGATCTTTAGAAGGTGCGGTTGTGATATGGTGTTCATGGGGTCATAAGAAGCTTGTCCTATGATAGCAACTCGTTTGGAGTTACTGTACTCGAGTTATGATGGATTATGTGACTAGATGTAAGACGAAATTTCTGGTTCCAGGTAGTCTTCTGAGATTCTGAGATCGGTTGAACTGAGGAGATGTTTGGCAGGAGTGATGAAAAGGGTTTGTTGCTTGCTGTTTGTAGAGCCTGATTCTATGATAGCGCTTCCTGAGGTGGCGTGGTTTGAGAGATCCTGTTGTTTCTCTATCAGGCTGTTGTTGTTCTTCATGACACTGGTTCTTGGAGTTAACTGATCGATTGATTGTGGTTGCGGTTGTTGTTCTGATCGATGGAGCTGAATGGCATGATTTCCTAGGTGGATCTATATGTGGCTGACTTGATTTGTTGGATAGGTCCTCGAGAAACAAATTAAATGTTGTATTTAATTTGGGTTAAGGCCGAATGGGTCTAACACGTTTCTTGGGATATGTAAAGTTGGTTGAGGCCGACCTATTGGAGGTTGTGTATAAATTTAGGGCTTGCGCTTGTTTGTAAGGAAAAAAAAGAGAAGTCTTGAGTAGGGCTGAATAGCAGAAAGGCTGCTAGAGGATTGCTCTAAGACTTAGGAAGATTTGGAATAGGTCTGACTTGGGGTTTTGTTGTTAGGTTTTTCTTTGTACTTGGCCTAAACCGAGAAGGCCTTACAACTCGACATGTATAAAGAAATTCTGATTAATAAAACTTGTTGTTTGGATGCAATTCATGTTGTTGTTGATTTTATCTTGTTGATTTCCGTTGTGTTGATAACTGCTGCAAGGATTTGACATCTCCTTTGGAGATTCTTTGTCCTTGACTGCATTATACTTGGTTAAGGGCAATCGCCTCAATTCCCTTTTCTGCAAATCTAGTAAACTACAACCTCACCACTCTCCCCTCTAGGGTCAATAGTAGTACTTGCATGCCAAAACATTAAGGGCATCTCTCTTTGTCCATTCACTACATAGAGCAAGAGCAATGCATTGATGCCATCAAGCCAAGATAGGTTCCTGATGGCCTAAAAATTGTGGAGCTGATTAAAAAAAGATGTTGAAAAACATTGAAAAAAACAGCTGCTATCTACAGGGCACTTTAACATGATTTTAATGTGTAGAGACGAATAAATTGGTCAACAAATGTTGACCACAATTTTTTTAAATTATGCAATTTCACAAAGGGAAAAACCACCAATAGTAGTGTTTCATGATTTTTGGGGCCATTTTTGCATCTATGGACATGGATAGCTTGTGAGGGGCAACTACGAATGATCAACAACAAGATCTGTTGCCGAATCAAACGCACCATCTCCTCTCGAAATATGTCATACCTCATGATTTTTGGAATTTTTTTTTATTTTTAGTTTTGAATTGAGACTAGTGCCTAAGAGTTCACGTAAAATAATGAAAGAATTTAACTTTCTCTAAACTTAATCTAGGCTGACCAATACGATGCAAGCACGTGACCATAAATTAATCTAGGTTGATAAATGACAGCTGTGGGCATAGATATCAGGAAATTGAACATTAAATGCTAATTATGGAAAATCATAGAAGATTAAAGCACATAGCTGTAGTTAGACGATTATGCAGGTATCTACTGTAGATTCAGAAATCTGGATGTCTTGGAAGTGGAAATTATAAATCTGATCTTTGGCCATGGATCTTACTTGGTACAATGCACACTCTTGTTACCTAGTTCACCTGATTCACTGCTGTCTACTGTGCTCTGAGGAATGATATTTGAATAATTCCTTGATTATATGAATGCAATTGAATGGCTTTAAATACAAGAACATAGCAATGATTTGCATAAATGTGTGTTTAGTCAGCTCATGGCAGGAAAAGAATGGACAGTAGTCATCCAGAATTTGAATTCAAATTTTGGAAAATCAAGGGTCAGATCCACAGGTACTGATTTTTCATGTAGAGTCTCTCTGTCAAGTATTTCATTGTTCCGATTTCAATTAATATAAGTTGTGATCTCGAGTTGTGGTTCAAAAGTTATGATCAAAACAGCAAACAGTTGTTGTCGGGATAATATGTAATTATGTTTCGGTTGGAATTAGTTAGTGACCGGAGGCTAGGAAGTTGGCGCACAGTTGCCAACCGTCGCGTCCCTTCGGTCCTTTATATACTTGTATTACCTTCGGGTAAAGCATCATGAATGTGGAGACAATGTTGTAATCACTTGGCTTGAATGAATAAGAACATTTGTCATTTACTTTGCATATATCTCATGTTCTGTGTATACTACAAGTAGACCAGGTTACCCCAACGGGTAAACATTTGGCGCCGTTGCCTAGGCGTACTCGGATGGCGTGTAGAGACAATGGGCTTACCACTCGGAGAACTTAACCCAGAAGTCGACGACAGTCGGACAAAACTATACGAGGGAGAAGATAACCAGACCCAAGAATTCAGAATTCTGTTGCAAGTGGCCATAGAAACTTACGTCCGTCGAGAAGCCACCGACGAAGAAGTTCCAGCAAGTGCTATGTGGGCAGCGGTCGAGGCCAACTCCCAGATCCAGGCAGATTTGGACATCCGCACCCAACAGGTGTACCAGTTACAACGGACATCGATCCCTTCCGCGTCCCAGTCATCAGTTCCAGGGATGCCCCCTTCTACTACTTCTTACCTCCTTTCCTTCATTATTGTAATCGACAGTGTTCCATTTTGTTGTTCAGTCGTCAGAGACGACTTGTTTTTTTGGGGGGGATGATGTTGTCAGGATAATATGTAATTATGTTTCGGTTGGAATTAGTTAGTGACTGGAGGCTAGGGAGTTGGCGCACGGTTGCCAACCATTGCGTCCCTTCGGTCCTTTATATACTTGTATTACCTTCGGGTAAAGCATCATGAATGTGGAGACAATGTTGTAATCACTTGGCTTGAATGAATAATAACATTTGTCATTTACTTTGCATATATCTCATGTTCTGTGTATACTACAAGTAGACCAGGTTACCCCAGCGGGTAAACAACAGTTATCTATTAGCCATCAGAATCAACTATGTGCATTTGCCATTTATTTATATTATTTTCAGAATAAAAAATTTTGTTACATGGGATGCAATTAAAGCGTATAGGAAAATTTGTTGGGATGGTTGGGATAAGATCATATACATGAAATGCACATAAATAGGGATAGGAGAAAGATTAGGGAATGAGCTCATTTTCATGCAAGATTGACCCATTTGTTGATATGTAACTGTATTAAGCCATTCTCTCAAAATGGACACCATATTAAAAGAGAAATTGCACGAGTATGCAAATTTCACTATTAAAGAAATATACATTTAATTAACTTGCTTCTTAACGTAGCATGCCAATACAATGATATATATTGTTCCCGAATGGGGATTTTGCAAATAATAAATTTTTCTTATAAATTTAAATATTTTGCATGCTTCTAATACTTATTTCATTCAATAAGCATCAAGTTCTTCGGAGGTATTACCAAAATGTGTACATTTAAATTTTCTTTACAACCTAGTTGCCAATTCAATATCTAGCAAGCTATAGGGCACTCTGCTGCAAGCAACCTGACACATTTTCTATGCCATTTTTTAAGCTTTTCAATAGTGCTGCTGAATGTTTGAATGCATACCTATTCTTTTGTCTCTTGTTTTTACACTTAGGTGCCCAAATAAAGTAGGGGACGATTCAAAAGTTTTAGTCTGGCGTAAGGCAAGGGCATTCTAAATTTTCTTATACTTTACCTTTTAGTTAAATTTTAAATTATTATATGGGTTTTTCTTTTAAGATATTCTCCAATGAACAAGGATCTGTCTCTGTTGATGTGAGTTTTGTGACAACTCAAACATGCAGAATAAAATACTAAGTATCATATCTTCTCTTGAACAAGGAAACTTCAAATACTAAACAATGTAACAAATGTGTGATCAAATGAAGCAACCCCAAGGTTTACAATGCGTACTAGTGACTTTATGTTGGATGTAACTCAGTTTATATGATGTGATATGGTGGATCTCACAAAGGGACATACACTATTCTTTCACGAGTCTATCAACTTCCTTCAAATGGCGAATGATTTTGCTATGTAGGCTCTTCAACTAATCCTAACAATGGTTTTAAAATAGGATGCAAAAAAAAATTGGGTTTAGAAATCTAATCGACTTCTACCAATGCAAGAGACTATTGATAACTTGGTGAAACCAACCCAAACTTTGCTTTGACAACTGGAACAACATGTCAAAGTTGATGCGATCTCCCAAGGATATGCAAATGATTTTCAAATCACTTATACACATCGACACCATAAGATATGCGAATCAATGAGCATGAAGTAATTGAAGTTAAACTTAGAAATGAGTTTAGAGTAACCATGCACTGCAACATGCAACCAAAAAATTACAAACGCTATGAACATAAGAGGTTTCACCATCAATCAACAACAATATTTTCCATTCAACTACTCCGCATAAACAGATTCTGACTAATTGAGAAGTAGGAAACCATGCTTACACCCAAATAGCACAAGTATTCACCAAGCTTCAATGAATTTGCAATTATTTTGGCAGTATCTTAGCAACAATTTCACAATAAGTTTCTCCTCTCCAACAAATGAAATGACCAAGCCTTTATATAGGGCTTTCAATTACAACCAATATTAAAAGCTAGCCAGTGAAAAATAGAGCATCCTCCATGCGCAAATAGGAAATTTCCATGCCACATAGGATCATAACAAACTTTATTCTAGAAGCATGTTTTCTTTATCCCTTTCTTAGATGATGAATTCAACGAATATAGACATGATGAAATCAAGCTCCTCCATTGGTACACTTGGCATTGGCTCTATCTTGTATTCGATGACCTCCAAATCAATTGTACATGTA
The DNA here is from genome assembly GCA_018584345.1 of Thuja plicata. Lineage (NCBI taxonomy): Eukaryota > Viridiplantae > Streptophyta > Pinopsida > Cupressales > Cupressaceae > Thuja > Thuja plicata. The sequence continues at coordinate 48,053 of MU227830.1, read as the reverse complement.
CTAAAAGCCTTTTCCCATTCTAATCCCCTTTCTTGGCAAGTATTCATAAAAGTTATGAATGAAGCAACATCGTCCAAATGGTTCCTCAAAATGGAATTTCTGGCCTTGAAGTACATGGTCTACATCTTTTCACTCAAATGCTCCACATTCATGTCTTCATCATTGCTAATATCCTTTTTAAACATCACTGCCCCTGAATCAAGGATTTCATCTTGAATTGTTTCCTTTAAATCTATGCGTTCAAATTTCACCTTCTCAAGGATCTCCTTCCTCATTACCAATGCACAATACCAACCATAAAAATCAGTTGCCTAACCCGCTTCCATCACATCTCCTGGCACTAGTGTTTGTTTGGGGACATCCATCAATGTTGGCAAGCATGGAATGGTCTTCTTCTTGACAAACTGAAATTCTTCACACAATGTAAGCAAGACTTGATTTCTATCTTGAGTGAAGACAATTCTCTCATAAGTTTCTACAAATTCCTCAATGAACTTATTTGCAATGTTACCTGGGGACACGTTTCCGACATAATTTGACCAGTCCTGGAAACTTTCGGAAACCCATCCCCTAGTTGTCCCATAATATAATGTTTGAATTTTGATAATTTGTTTGACTTCCACTCTCATGTGAACTCTCAATTTAAACTATTTAACACAAATGTTATATATTAAAGTTCTATAATGTATATAAGCATGCATTATCCATGTTTCCATACGAAATTTAAATTTTTCCTATATATTTAAAATTTCCCCTATTTTTTATATAGTTGTTCCCACTGCCATCCCTTGCTCTGGGAAAAAAATATCCGTCTCGAAAACTCGTTTCCTCGTCACCCCGTCCCGGAAACCCGAGGTAACATCCTCAATCCACTGCTTTGTCTCTTGCGTTGTCAACTTCATTCCTTCTAAATCCTCAACTAATTCTTTTGAAAGAGTTGTCAATGGCTCAAATGCCTACTCCGCTTGTTGAATTGGATTCATCAAGCGGTGTATGTAATTCTTTAACTCTTTGTTTTCTGACTTAAGCTGATTTTTCTTTTCCTCTGCTCTCCTTAGTCTCTCTGTAATTGTTTTATGACTAAAACTGATTTTTCTTTTCCCCTACTTTCCTTAATCTCTCTTTTATTGTTTTCATTGATTCATAAAATTCTTTGACTTCTCGCTCCTTTGTTGTTGGCCCCAAATCAACAGTCACAACTTTTAGGATAGCATCTTGCACAGTGTGAGATCTTGAAATTTCTCTTGTGATTTTGGAATGTTTCCTTGCTGCCTTTAAAGCTATCCAATACTGACGTTATTAAATTTCTTGAAGAAAAGGTTGTTACAAGGTTTGGATGTCCTTATGCTTTGGTTTGTGATAATGGTCCTGCATTTTCTTCCCTTGAGTTTTCTAGCTGACCTTTTGATCATAGGATTACTTTGAAATTTTCATCTAACTATTACCCCTAGGGAAATGGCCTAGCTGAGTCAACCAATAAGAACTTGTTCAATGTCATAAAGAGACTGTTAGACAAAAATATGAGGGATTGGCACACAGTTTGTAATGAGCCCAACCTGGCCCTGTTGATAATTCGATTTGTTTTTGCACAAGATAACAATTTCTAGCAAGAAACTCCTTTATTAAAATATTCAAATCCAATTTTATATCTCTCAGCCAGCATAAACAATTATTCAAAATTGCTTATTTGGCGAAAATTCTAGAAATTACATTCAATCTCTTTGTTTTTGTGAAAACTCTTCTATATATAAAATGTCACCACAAGCAATAGCCTTGGTATGTTTTCAGAAATTCTGGAAAAGCGTAATTCAATTGCTACAACTAAATTGTATGTTGTATGTTAATAAACTAGACATACCATTAAGTGTTTGAGAATGCATTTACCCTAGCAAGCAACTGTGTTCTCCTATATTTTCTGCAACTCCACGTTTGCTGATAAGGTGGATGCTAAACCTCTTATTCCCCACGCACATGATAGACTGGGCTCCACAGCAACTAGCAGTAGAGTTCCTCTGCGATGTGCAACCTCCACGTGATGCTGAGGGAAGAAGATCGCGCCCAGGGAGATGTGCACGCGTACAACAGCCTGGCTGCCGTTTTTCCCAACTCACCACACCGTCGCACCAAGCATAGTGCTGCCACCAAAGACAGACTCACGGCAGCAGGAAATTCCGATCCACAACCAATCCTAAAAGTCAGAATTTCCAAATTGACCTCTAGCAATGAGGTTCGTTTCACGGGCAGGAATTTCTTAAATCAACCTCGAGGATAAATCCACCACTCCAGAATATAAATCGGCCTCTTCAGCAGACCTCAGTTCAATAGTAAATAACAATCTCAGAATTAAATCGCACCCTCAGTGTGCATAAACCAATGCTTAAAAACCCTCTCTTAGATACAGACAAATCACAGTAGAGAGCACTTCCAATTTGCTTCACAACAGCAACAAATTGCAATACAAAATTAAGTATCAAACCCTTATACCTCAGCAAGGGATTTGAGTTACAAATCAGAACTTCTCCTCAAAGAAAACAAACAAAATATAATATAATCAATCGATGCCAATCCCCATGAATGAGCCCATATTTATAATATTGTTTGAAGCCACAGTTTCCCAAAAGAGCATTAGTTAAATACTCTCTTTTTTAATAACTTCTAAATTGTTATTATAATAATAAACAATTATTATAATAACGCGGCTTTATTAATTAATTACTAGTATTAATTAATAAATATGAACTCATGCGATAAATTCCGCATCCGCTGCTAGTGATGACCGACTGCCATAGCCACCCACTGCACTGCCAAAAATAGACTTACTAAAAGTAGTAAGTCCCCAGCCAAAGAACTGCATACTCTAAGCACAGTCTTAAGTTCTGATCACTGCCGATACTACCCTGTTAGAGATAAACACTAACCAACTGACTTACTAAAAATAGCAAGTCCCCCAACTGGAACCCTCAAAACCAGGCGTCAATTCATGAGGGTCGCGATGAGTTCACAAAGCCACTGCCAATACCTGCTAAAATTGGGGACATCACAGTCCTCCCTCCCCAAAATTGCTTGTCCTCAAGCAATCGAGTATCCTACTAAAGCCTCCACCAGGATCCCATAAGAAACACGTGATGTCCCTGTTATCTTGGAACCAACTGTAAACCCATGACATCAGCAGCACCAGTAACATAACCTGTATCATAACCCCAAGTGCCTGCACTGATGAAGTGGAGATCTGGACATTACCAGGCAATGACTCAACAGGAGAACTCATCATACCAAACTTCACTGACTGTCCCTAGCCATCCTGAAACCAATCCATCTTAGGCACAGACCATCTCTGCATCTGATGTATATCCCAAACATGTGAGTCGAAAATGAGGCTGTAACCACTCAATACAGTATAGGCTCGATCCCCAGTAGGATCATCTGTGTCCCCATCCTCATGTTGTTGCGATGACTCCTCAATCTCATCTGTGTAAACCCACATGCCGCGGTTCACTACCCCCTTTGGCCTCAGAGCACAAGTATGGCCTTTAGAGAAAGGCCCCTTGCACCAAAAGCAAAGTTGTCTCCTCCTCAGGTCCTCTCTGGAAGCATCATCAAATCTTCCCGTTGACTTGCCCTTGTCCTCAATAACTGGTGGGGACTCCTCATCAACAGGTGGAGAACCAGATGACTTCGGGGCACCCTTGCTCCGAGATGATGCCTCAAGATTCCGGGCCTTCTTCGTTGCCTCTTGCAAAGTGGGTGGGTCCAAAGACTTGACCCATCCATGGAGTGGCTCTGCTAACCCCTCCAAAAATAACATCACTCTTCTCCGCTTTGATATATCATACACCATGACGGATATGCGCTGAAACTCGCTGATGAAGCCCTCTAGACTAGCTTTCTGCCGCAACTGAGCCAATTCTCTGAAATAAACCTCTGGGTCTTTTCTGTCGAAGTGCTCGATCAGCTTGTCTACAAACTCCTGATAGTCAGTAATCTGGTCATGATGTAGCGATCTCAATCCATGGTACCACCAGTCATGTGCAGTCCCATCTAAATGCAAAACTGCAAATCTAATGACGTCCTCAGTCATCGGACGCAAGGCGAGGTAGGTGTCAAGCTTGTGGATCCAAGCTCTAGAAGTGACCCTACCGCTACCATCAAAATGTGCTAGCATCATCTTGCTAGCCACCTGTCTCAAATCATTCTGCCCCATCCTCAGTCTATCCTGTGCTGGTCTTCCTCTTGAGTGCTCCTGTTTCTGTGTCAAATATCTATCAAAATTCAAATTTTTCTTCAAGGCTGGAGGAAGTGCATCCCATTCAGCATAGTGCGTGACTATATCATCAACAAAAGGGATATTTTCAGCATCAACACTGGCTGCATCAGTCTCTGGTCTCATAAATCTGGGCCCCTGGGGTCTGAACTGATCTCCCCTGTCACCTGCCCTATCTGCTTTGTCATCTCTCCAAGCTCTATGCTCATAATCCCTGTGCGTGTCATCAATCCGCGATCTATGTGATGTGACAGAAGCATCACGTGACCTCTCCCTACTCTGATCCCTCGGGATTACGATCCATCTCAATGTGTCAGAAAGCTCATGTAATACATCAACTACATGATGCTGGCCTGCTGCTAGGTTCCTGAAGGTTTCCCTTGCCTCTCTGTCTATATCTGCTTCAGTAGCAGCTGCGGGTTGTGCAGGACCTGCTGAACCACCTGAATTATTATCACCACCAAGTACTGTGCCAAACTGAATATCTGCATCTTCATTTGGTGGAGGTGACTGGCCTCTCCAGTAGTAATGCCTACCAGGAATAAATCTCCTATCATCTGCCATAATTGAATTCCCAAATAATCATAATAAAGAATGAACCCGATTTCCCTGCAGGCTGGCAGGAAACCGCTCTGATACCACTGTAATGAGACCAACCTGGCCCTGCTGATAATTCAATTTGTTTTTGCAAAAGATAACAATTTCTAGCAAGAAACTCCTTTATTTAAATATTCAATTCCAATTTTATATCTCTCAGCCAGCGTACAAAATTATTCAGAGTTGCTTATTTGGCGAAAATTTTGGAAATTACATTCAATCTCTTTGTTTTTGTGAAAACTCTTCTATATATAAAATGTCACCACAAGCAATAGCCTTGGTATGTTTTCAGAAATTCTGGAAAAGCGTAATTCAATTGCTACAACTAAATTGAATGTTGTATGTTAATAAACTAGACATACCATTAAGTGTTTGAGAATGCATTTACCCTAGCAAGCAGCTGTGTTCTCCTATATTTTCTGCAACTCCACGTTGGCTGATAAGGTGGATGTTGAACCTCTTATTCCCAACGCACATGATAGACTAGGCTCCACGACAACTAGCAGCAGAGTTCCTCTGGGATGTGCAACCTCCACGTGATGCTGAGGGAAGAAGATCGCGCCCAGGGAGATGTGCACGCGTACAGCAGCCTGGCTGCCGTTTTTACCAACTCACCACGCCGTCCAGCCAAGCACAGTTCTAAAATTAAATGCCCATTTAATGATTAAAATCGTTTGGCACCCAAAGTGAATTAAATGAAATTACAAGCAAAATTGTAATCAAGAGGATTAGGGTACGATTTGCAAGAAGGATATATGGCGTTGAGTTTGGAGAGAGGAATATTGATTGCTATTTTGCTATTTTGACATTGGGAAATTGAAGGGGTTTGCTCTGGAGACTAGGGTTTT
>MU227830.1:11365-34793 GCA_018584345.1 Thuja plicata | reverse complement strand
TGGAGCTCACCAGTTGACCACCCATATGACCGTGATGTCTGCTAAAAGTAACAGGGGTCCATCTCCAACTGCTAAAAATAGCCTGACCAAGCCAAACTCAAAGCAAAACTCATCATAAACAAACTCTAGCAACCCAGAAGTGTACTTTGCTCTGTGCCCGTAAGATCTCCACACCAAGGTGACCCTCTATCCAATCCTACTAGCCTACGAGGGTCTCTAATAGGCTAATCACAAGCTAGAGTGATGTCTCTAGCTAGAAGGGGACATCACACTTTGGCCCTATCCATGGCCTCATAAATATACCCCATTGGCTTTTGATCCCCATCTACCAGGCGGAGAACTCTAACCAAAGGCTCCGACACCTACAATTGAAAAGTAGAAAAAGATTATTATTAATCATTAGAGACTAGAGTTAAAAATTAATAATGAAAGACTTGATTCTTGAATACAAAAAAATTAAACAGTCAATTTTTTAAGTTTGCAAGTTACCTTCACAATTTATGTAGTAGTTTGTGCAAATTGGTTGTTGAAGACAATGCATGCAACACTTTCTCCATCCACCTTCTTTGAATAACTTGAGTCTAGCCATGGTTAACTCACAAACATTTGCTTCAAAGTGCTCAAAGAAGTAATAATACTTTGCAACGTTAAGAAAACCGTTGCAAACCTTGTGACTCTCGCTCTAACCAACTCCTTCCCTTGGGTGTGTTCTCTCATCAAGCGGAGAACCCAAGGATGATTGTAAATGTATTTTGTTATCTTTCTTGCATCCTCTACGACCGGTTTCACCCAATCCAATTTTCCTATGTCCTCCAAAAGAAGGTCAAGGACATGCGCTGCACAAGGAGACCAAAACAATGTACCATATTTTTCTTTGAGGATCTTACCCGCTGCCACATAATGGTGTTAGATCTTGTTTATTACACTCTAAAATCAGTTAGAGTACATTGGAAATGGTATTCTAGAGTTTTTATAAACTTATATGCAACTATGACAAGACAAAACAATTTAAAAATAAAAAGAAAAATATTTTTGAAAACTTACTTGTGAATCCAAATTTGCTTGAAAAATGTCTTCGAATCCACTCCAAATCCACAAAAAATCGATCTCCAACGCTGCAAATCTACTTCTTTCTCCACCAAACCCTTTTTCTTCTCTCTAAAATGGCATTGCCAAACAAAAAAAGTGTTTTTGACCTTTTCTGGGCCGTCAGTCCCTATAAGAGGACTGCGGCCGATATTTTTTTGAAATATCGCGATAAGTTCAGAACTTATCGCCAATATTATCTGCGATAAGTTGCCAACTTCTCTACGCGAGAAGTTGGCGCGAAAGTTATGCAACTTGTCGCAGTGCAGAACTTATTGCGATAAGTTCACTTATCGCCGATAAGTCTGCGACAAGTTGATTTATGACCGGAACTGATCAGACATCTGTGTCATATACAGCAATTCACTTTTGGATATAGTGCATATCTATTCTCAGGAGGTTGTAGCCTTCTTTTTCATTGAGCAGTGAGCTCTTGGACAATGAGTCCTCACCCCTAACAAGGTTGTTTGTAAAAGACTCCTAACAGGGTCTGGCCTTTAACCAGGTCATTGTACTTGCATTGTAAAGACTGCTCCTAACAGGGCAAAGGAACTTTAACAGGTTCATTATACTAGTGCAATATTTGTGGGTACTAATTCCCACCGGGGTTTTGCTCTGATCAAGGTTTTCCCATAATCATATCATGTGTTATGTGTTCTTGTGTTAAGCTTAAGTGATATATATTTGATTTATGTTTAAAGTTGCTGAAATAGAATAAATAGTTAAACACTGATTCACCCCTCCCCCCCCCTCTCAGTGTTTCCAACAGTTGGAGACAACAAGGACATTAAAAATGAGTTCCTATGAGCTCTATTTGTTGGCAAGGAACATCATGTATCCAGGACTTGTAAGGGTGTAGTGGGGAATGAGAAAGGACAATTCAGAGTATATGATTATCATCCTGAGCTTCAACTTCATCAAAGGGCAAGTTATAGAAGAGTCAATGATGCTTTTTCCATGCATATCACACGCTCACTGCAGGGAGGACTAAGAAGATTATCTAAGGAGGCAATGACATTGGTGGAGAAGTGTGGATACTGGTAAATTCAATTCCCGACTTTCACTCACATAAGGATTCAGGGATTCACCTCATAACCTTATAAACTTCCAAAATATCCTACGGATAAGATGGTGTTGCTTGAAGTGGTAAGGCAATTGTTAGAGTTTGATCACATTTAGAAGGAGAAACATAGACAGGGTATTCCTTCCTCTATCACATTAGGGAAGATGCTTGAGACATCTCCTTCAGCCTAGGCAACAGAGACAGTCAATACCAAATTGTTTCTTTATTAGCTTGGATCCTATAAGGCAAGAAGAGAGTTTGATCCATTCCACAGAATCCACACAAATAAGGGAAGGGAATATAGGCACAAGGTAGACATAGAGGACTATTGGGCTAGCCTGGTAGATGAATATGCGATAAGGAGGAAGATGTGGTCTAGGATGTCAGTAGATTTCATGAGGAAGTGCGACATTTTCCCTATTCCTGATTAGGTCAAGGATGATGGGAATCATATCCACCCCCATTATGAGTATGAGAAAAGCAAACCCATTCAGCCACCTAATTGGTCATGAGTCAAGGAACTTACAAAGTTAGATATCTTGATGAGGGAGTTGGTTGATAGATCAAGAGCATGGGTGGATAGACAAATAAATAGATTGAGAAGGTAAGGTATTACCTTCACTTATGGCAATATACTAAATGAGGAGTCTTCTTCTATGGGTGATGAAAGGACAATCAACATTCTGGGATTGAACAATAATGAGGAAGGACAAACTTCAAAGAAGAGGGGTAATGTGGCTGATGCACCACAAACAGTAAGGAAACTATAAGTGGGAAGTCTAGAAGTAAAAGACACAGTCTAAAAGTAAAAGGTTGGTGGTTGATTTGGGGGATGATATGAGACGGCTTAGTCTCAACACACAGGAGGTTGATGATGAGATCATTTCAGCTTTGAGAGGACTTAATGAGGAGGATCAGTTAGATGATGATATGGATTTGTCCACAACCCCTGATTGGTTAAAGGAAAACATGAAGAAACGGAGAAGAGTAGAAAAGGTACATCCTATTGAGGACATTGATACAATCCTGAGCAGGATTGGCAAGGAAAAGGAACCGAAGCAAGCAAAGAAGTTCCATTGGATTACTAGAGATGCATCAAGATCTCGCACTTTACATATGGCTGTCCTAGGGGGAGACAAGACAAGGAATGAGGTCTCTCCAAATCATTATCAAATCACATCTTAAGATATTGGGCTATCCACCAAACAACAAGAGTTTCATGAACTGAAGGATACTGCTGAAGCAATTAAAGAGCGAATGAATAGGTTGGGAGAGAAGAAAGAAATGTTAGAATTGGAGAATAGAAGGTTGAAGGAATACATGCACTTGCACATGAATCCAGTAGGGCAAGAGAATGCAACACTTGTTCCATATGTCCCTACCTCTCAATAGTCTCATGATACTTATTAAGTAATGAAGAACACATATCAGGAGGTAAAGGGATGGGTTAGTCATATCAGGAAACAAGCAGAGGATTTCCTTACCAGGATGGTCCAAGCCTATGGAAGGACTACATTGCTGATGGATAAAGTCAAGGAATTGGAGGAGACATAGAAAGAATTTCAGCCAATTGCGGACAAGATTTGTCTGAAGGCATTAAAGGGTGTTCCTATATCATCTTTGACTCAAGGAGTGATTGAGAGAGAAAATGGGTATGATTTTGGTTGTTGGTATCATTCTCTATCCACGAGGATATCTACATATGAACATGCACAGGTTGATTGTCTTGATATTGAGGGCCCTTTCCTTTAAATACATTCGAAGGTCCTTGTTGCAATCAATGAATTACTTGGCCTTGATATTGATGCTTCCAGTGAGTTGAACTTGGAAAAGTTAAAGGAAGAGATGGAATCAATTTACTTCAGGGATATGTGGAATCCATTAAGAAGAGTCGGTTAGATGGTATTCTCTCCCTTGTGAATTCCATTAATGATCTACAAAAGCATACTTCAGATTGGGACAACATACACAATACCTGCATGCAAAGATTATAGGTGATTGAACTACAAAATACCAGCCTAACCAACATCGCCATGGATGAGCTTGACGCAATTATGTTCAAGTTCATGGAATTTGATAAGGAGAAAGAAAAAGGAATATATCTTCTAGATAATAAGTTATGTGATAACTCGACAACTTCCTTTTTTCTCATTGGTCCTCATGCCTTTTAATTTTCTCATTGGCTCAATTTGTGGTGCTTCATTCTTATTGGATATGCATTTAATGTTTATAGCAACCCTAATTAGGGTTTTCTTTCAGTAAATTTGGGCCATTGATTCTGATTTAATCTTGGTCGTTCATTGTAATTGGGGCTCCTATATAAACCCCACTCCTCTTCTTTGTACAAGAGATCGTTGAAGAATTGTTGCAAATATACTACCAAATTTGCTCTATATTCATTGTTGTGTTGTGCATGGTGAATACTTGTCTTTTGGAGTATTGCATGGTGATCTACATTCCTCATTTAGAGTAGATTTGAATTCAAGCGTTCAGTTTAAAATTTGTTTTTAGTTTAGTTGGGTAAAAGCAATTTTGAATGCATCTTTGTTTGACTTGATCATAGACCAAACCACCAGTTACTTACTGATTGTATGTCTTGCCTTGCGTGGTTGAATGACATTATTATGAATTTTAATTCTTACTTGCAAATTGATATGGATTCATTAATGGTATTAATGTAATGGTAGTGATTTGAACATCTTTTGAACACACCTTAGAAGACTGCACTAGGTTAGTGGAGTTGATGACGGGACTGCATCTAGTAGTCATAAGAATATTCACAATTCCTAGCATCCTTGAGGAGAAGTGAAGTAGTTTAGAATCATAAGTTTAAGTTCATTTCATTTCATGAGTTGAGAGTTAAAATATTTTCATTGCATATTGTGAAGCTATAATTATTCAAAAATCAAGTTGACAAAGTCCTAGTGAACTAGTTTAAGTCCCCTCGTGATACCAGCATATCACATTATTACTACTGAGTGAGTGTCCTTCATTAGAAGCAACCTTGGAGTCGCCTCTATGTTCTTTTCATGCAATCTTTAGCACACGTGGTGTCTTTACTCAAGAGAGGAATCAATATTTAGTGTTTCATCCTGGAACATTGAGCATTTCCACTTGCATGTTGCAGTGGCATAAAACTCACATCAACAAGTACAAGAGTAGGTTGTCAACTTCATATACTTGAGGTTATTGTTGTGAGATCGTCTCTCCCCTTATCTTGTGATTTTCATAGTGTAATCTTGTATTCTGTTATTGTATTTCTTCCTGTTCTTAGCTTCATTTCATTCTGGTTATTTTAGTTTGTTTTTAGGTTTTCTGTCACTGTCTCTGTACTTTGTTCGTATGGGACGAAAGCACCCCACACATTCATCCTACATCTACATTGTCATCCTTGACCCATGTCGATGTTCGAGGTAGTGAGTTAACTGTGTTAGTTCGCTTTTCAATTTTTCCATATTCAAAATATCGTAATCTATTAGCCTCTTTCAATTATTTACGTTTATCTGTATTTAGCATCTTAATCGTCTTAATCGTTTTAATCCATTTGCATTTAGTATTTTAGTTCATCAAGTCTCTTTATCATAACAGTGTCTCAATCCCCTAGCTCACCAGAGCACTAGTAGAATTGAGGTGGCGTAAGGGATAGTTCATCCTTTGTGACTTTAACTCGTCTTGAGGTTGGTGCACTTTTCCTTCTCCACATTTTGGTTGACCCGATGTGAACTAGGGTCGTACATCAAACTTCCCCTTTTCCTGACTGCTAGTCCCTTCGTAAGAATGGTGACAATCACTCCTATTTTGCCACCCACCCGGAGGGTGCCTAAAACGAACATCACCTTTACCCCTCTGGATGAGCCATATAGCGAAGAACCTTCTCCTCTCTATATCCTAGTGTTAGCCAATGGCGTCTTTGTCAAAGGCGTCTTGGTTGACCCTACATGCCAGGTTGACCTTATCACAGAGGAGGTTCTCTTTGTCAATGGTTTGAACGACGTAAAATATGACGAGTGTGCCGCCACCATTAGGATGCATGATGAGCTGTCACTTCCCCCTTTGTGCTCCACCATCTTGACAGTCCAGGTAGGACCCAAGGCAGTCTTTTCAACATTTGTGATAATCCTTGAATCAGACCTCTTTCGAGTCAAGCTAGGCATCCCCTGGCTGACACCCATGGGATTCGTCCCTATGGTCATACATAAATGCATGAAGTTTCCTTACGAGGGCACTATTCACATGGTCCAACACATGTTGTGAGGTTTCCACACCATCGACCCATTGCAAATGGGCACACCCTCTTTTTGCTTGCCAATGGTGTAGTTGTCCCAGGTAGTCTTAGTTCAACACCAATTTTCAAGTCTGAGTCGAGTTTGAGCAACATTGGCGCACTAGGGAGTCAAGTCAGTTAGGGATATGAGGGAGAGTTGGACCAAACTAGTCAAGGATATGGAATTAAAAGTCTGGAAATTTGTGATGAAATGAATTAACCAAAGTGTAAAAGGATGGAGTGAAAGATGCTAAGCAAGAAAAGATGAAGTTTTAACCTGAAAGAGAACATTGATGGAAGCGTGCTGATTCCTGAAATTTGTCTGAGATTGAAATTTTTTGGATCTCCCAGAATCTATAATCTCCATTATAACTCTTATGAATCTGAAACTACTCTCAAATATCCTGAGAATATATACATAAAATATAACTTAAAGTATAACAAATTAAAAATGACTTAAACTTAAATGTTATATTTTATGTTACACCCTGCCACTTGAGCCTCTTAATTCCATTTGCTACATGAGGCTTTCAACTTCACACTTGCCACATAAGGCTTGAATTTCCACAAGCAACTTGACGCATAAGCATGAAAATCCCGAAAACATCGTAAAGGCCTGCCCAATAGAGCTTTGAAATGCATAATTCCTCCAAAGAATTCACCCAATAGAGCTTAAATCTTCGAAATTGTCTAAGTCTAGCCCCATCACACCAAGATCTCCAATCTGGTGTAATGACATGAAAATTTCGAATAGAAAATATTGTAAGGGAGGTCGGCCTTAAGAATAATTTTGAAATTGTTAAATGTTGTTTGTGGGTTTGAATTTAATTAATAAAGGCCACAAATTAATTATAGGGGGCCTCGAATTTATCCCCAAGAGCCACAAATTAATGAGGGGCAAGAACTTAATACCCAAGGGCCACTGAATTTAATAGGGCCATGGAATTTAAGATGAGGAGGTGTTTTAATTTAATTAACCTTGTCTCTCCAAAGCCAGGTCAGCCTCCTTGGAGGGGCATGTCTTTTAAGCACCAAAAGGTATATAAGTTGTGTGCTGAATCCAAGTCAACACCCAATTCAAATCAATTCTCCAATAAGCAGATCGTACATACAGAGCAGGGGAAAATTATCCTACACCAGCATTAAAATTCTTAGAAATTTGAATCTTGAGGGAATTTATTTGGAGGCGAGTCTGAGGTACTCACAAACCTGGGCAACTTGGAGGATATATACATCTGATCCAACAACAATTGGGCCTGTTTAAGTTCGAAACATTGGCAGATCTGAGTTTGTTTTAGACTCAGAACCTGATCATCAACAGCAAGTTACATAGTGGCAATCTGAATTTGGAGATAATATTATAAGCAACTCATATGAAATTCAAAATATTTCCAAGGCTTGGACATACTGAAAAGAGCCAGGTTCAGATTTGACACATATACCAGATATTTTAGGGGGTTGAACTAGTTCAGACTCAGCAATTCGAAGTGATAAGGGTGATTTGTATGCACTTTCAGATTTCAAATTTGACGAAGTATGGAAATAGAGTGGCTATGGTCAAGCGTTTCAGCTTAAGCTAATCAATGGCATTAAGGGGGACATTGAGGCTTGTTTAAGAACAACTTAATTTGAGTGGCAAAGGTTGGGAAAATATGGTAAACTCTTTAAGTTCACTTTTCCACATCATGCGGCGGAATTCACCTTGTCATGCGTCACTTTGCCACATCAAGCAGTGGAATCCACCCTCTCATGTGGCCGCCTTTGATGCATGAAGCCTTCAATCCCACCATACCACATCAACTTCTCAAATTCAGCCTACCCTATGAAGCCTTCAAATACAAATGGCCATCAACATTTATAAAGAAAATATTTTATGGTTATGCTAAATTGTTAAGTCTAAGTTATCAAGTTCAAGTTTGTCATACCGATGTCAAAATAAAAGTTTGATGTTATCCCTATGATTAAGGTTGCCAAATCTACTTTATACTTGGGTATAAAATTCTGATTTTGTTTTCTCATAAAGATCTGATTGGCTAAGTTATCCTTGCTTCAGTGAGGTCTGATGTGCTGACTTTGATAATGCCTTGCCATATGAATTAGTGGAATCCACTCCCTCAAGTGGCATTTTGACACATCAAAGAGTGGAATCTACTTCTTCATGTGGCAACTTGACAAATCAAAGAGTGGAATCCACTTCCTCTTATCGCAAGTTGACAGATCAAGTGGTGGAATCCACTGTCTCATGTGGCAAGCATTGCCACATCAAACCTCTAATTCCGTCCTGTGATGAATCATGTAAAAACTCAACGAACATGGCCAGCAAACCATCATTACATGAGGTTTGAACTTAATTGGATGAAAATGAAAATTTGGTATTGAATTCATATGCTTTACCATTAGATTTTCATTTGCATATCAGACTTCAAGATGAAATGGAAAAGTTTAAGGTAAAATATTGAAAGATTGTTCATGAATAGCCTTGGTTTTGAATTTCATTTCCTATTATCCAATTTTCAATCTTTTGAAAGAAAAAAAGGTTTTCAAATTCACTACTTAATGGATGATGATGCATGTAGGTTGAAGATGCTTAGAGAGCGCAAGATTAAGTTCAAGGCCTTCAAACAGAGATCAACAAGTTGCAAGTTGTTCATCAACGAGATAAGCGAGATGGTGTTCATGATCGACCTTTGATATGAAGATGCAAACCTAAGTTCAAGTACAAAAGCAGATCAAGGTAAGGGCATCAAAACCTCAACTACAAGTGCAAATTCATGAACATGATAATGGGAAGGTTTCGAGCCCAAGCTAGTACAAGCAAGTTCAATGAGGAGATTTCGAAAGGATGAAGATGGAGCAATTTGATAATAGGAGCCATCCCAATTGAAGGCTTGATAATGTTGAGATATATTCTCATCATCAAGAGGTATTCATTAAGCCTATAAGATAAGCATGCTAAGGTGGCGTCCATTTCCCCAGCCAATAAGATCATGCCAAGTGTCCTAGTGGAAGAGCTCAACAATATTATGTCCAAAATAATTGAATTTGCCAAAAGAGGAAAAGTCAAAGAAAATTATCTTCTAAAGTAAGATTTGTTGTAAGCCCATGTGGCATTTTGTCATTGGCCCATAGATTGGTGCCTTCTTCTATAAGCTCCTACCTAACCAATTTTCTCATTGGTCTATAAATGCATTGTAATTTTCTTACTAGCCCGCAAGGTGGTGCTTCATTCTGATTGGTCAATTTACTGGTGCCCTTTATCTAGTGGTTATACCTAACGTATTTTCATATTGGCTCTTGGAGGCAATGTAATTTTCCTATTGGCCCAAATGATTGTGCTTTAATGTAATTGGACAAGCATTTAATGCTTGTAGCTATTAGTTAGACTAGGGCTTTGTTGGCATAATCTTGGCCCTTGATCTTGAATCGATCAGAGCCACTCATTGTATTGGGAACCACTATAAAAGGCCAAGGCCTTCTCATTTGTAATTCATTAGACTAGTGGTAGAGTAGAGTGAGAGAGACTTGAAGAAATTGATGCAATTATACTACCAAAGTTATTCCTTCTGCATTGTTGGTTTTCATGGTGAATGTTTGTGATGTTTGGACTATTGCATGGTTTCTTCATTTCCTCACTTAAATTAAGATTTCATTTCATGTTCGTTAGAAATAGTGTTTAGTTGAATGGAAGATATTTTGGATGCATCTTTGGTGAGCTCGCTTAGAGCGAACCACTAGCTACTTGCTAATTGTAAGTACGCCCTGTGTGGTCCTATTTTACCCTGGGTATTCGGAACGGGGTGACGGGGAAACGGGTTTCCAGGTAGGATTCTTTTTTGGAGCAAGGGATGATAGTGAGGATGACTATATAAAAAATAGGGAAATTCTAAAATATATAGGGAAATTTTAAAAATTCATATGAAAACATGGATAAAGCATGCTTATATACATTATAGAACCTTAACATATAATGTTTGTGTTAAATGATATAAATTGAGAGTTCACATGAGAGTGGAAGTCAGACAAATTATCAAAACTTGAACATTATGTAAATTAATTTTATGGGACAGCCAAGTGACATCCCCGTTTCCTGGACGGGTCAAATTATGTCGAAAACGCGTCCCCGAGCAACACTGGAGTGGTCGAATGGCATATTTATGAGCTTTGCTTCGATTATTGCTTGCACATTGATATGCATCGATGGATGGTGTTAATGGAATGGTGATAGTTTGAACAACTTACATCTACCTTAGGAGATAGCACTAGCTTGGTTAATGTCGATGGCTAAACTAAGTCTAGTAGAGTCACAAAGACATCCACAGTTTATTATATTCTAGGAGTAAAATAGCTTTCTAAAATCTTTTCTTTGCAATTTGTTTAGTTGGAAAAACTTTAAGTAGTTGATATCCATTGAATGAATAGTGTAAGTCCCTTTGTGATAACCAACGTATCACATCATTATAGCTGAGTGCAAGTCCACAATATGAAGGAACCTTGGGGTTGTCTCATTTGATCACAGAATCCATATACATTGTTTAGCATATGAGTATCCTTATTCAAGATAGAGTTGGAGATTTGTTGTTTCATCTTGGAATACTAAGTATTCGATTCTGCATGTTGTTGTGGCATAAAACTCACATCTAACTTAGGAGATAGCACTAGCTTGATTGATGTCGCTGGCTAAACTAAGTCTAGTAGAGTCACAAAGACATCCACAGTTTATTATATTCTAGGAGTAAAATAGCTTTCTAAAACCTTTTCTTTGCAGTTTGTTTAGTTGGAAAAAGTTGAAGTAGTTGATATCCATTGAATGAATAGTGTAAGTCCCTTTGTGATAACCAACGTATCACATCATTATAATTGAGTGAAAGTCCACAATATGAAGGAACCTTGGGGTTGTCTCATTTGATCACAAAATCCATATACATTGTTTAGTATATGAGTATCCTTATTCAAGAGAGAGCTGGAGATTTGTTGTTTCATCTTGGAATACTAAGTATTCGATTCTGCATGTTGTCGTGGCATAAAACTCACATCAACAAGAGACCGACTACTGCCCTTTGGTGTCCCATTGGGACTTTTCTCTTTATCATTCTTGGCCTACTCTGATAGGGCTCCTGCGTCCCCAACAGGATGTGTCATTCCTCGCTTATCAAAAGTATAAGGCCAGACAACTGAACTCTAAATTTCTAGCGCCTATTCCCGCTCCTCTTGCTTAGCCATCTCATGTCATGTCCTGTTGGAAACCCTAATGATAATATTTCATTTTTAAAATAGTATTTAATAATGAATAATAATAAAAAATAAATAATGTGCAAATTTTAATATTATAATTGATTCTTAATATTAATAATATAATATAATGATCAATAACAATATCAATTTTTAATATTATATCAATTTTTTATATTATTCTTAGACATATGCTAAAATAAAAAGGAATATACAATCTAATTATAAATAAAATATGATATCCATTTATGGATTATTTAACATCCCTGTCATGATTAGTGATGCGAAGAGCAGCGACCAGTATATTCAGCACACAAGATTCATAAACAAATGAATATACTAGTGATATTGTGTATGATGAGCAGCTCAGCATATATATATATACTGTGACCAAAGTCCACATGGAGAGCAATTAATTCAGACGACGACATCTTCAGAGTAAAAGATTAATATACGATTACAATCATTCTAATATGCAGCGAGGAATTAGCGAATTATGTGATGATATCAAAATTTACGATCCAATACCAAGGAGAATAAAAAAAGGGAAGGGGGACAAATTATCATTAGCGATAATAAAAGCAACTCCTTTAAGAAGAAAATAAATTAATGGGGCGGTTCAAATAAGAACAACGATACTAAAAGGGAATAGTGATATAGAATGCACGAGCTGGGATTGGCGTAGGAGATAAGTCAGCAAGTGTTGCCACGTCAATTGTTAATGAAGATGTACACAATGACAAGATTAATAGAAGTGTTGTTTCATATACAGTGAAAAATAAGCTGCGGTTTCCATTAAGGAGAAAAGATACGATTATTAAGCAAGAAGTAATTATATCTAAATGAAAGGATGTCTTCCTTCATAGAGTCGCCTCCTTCCAAAAGGCACGAGGAGGTATTAAGGTAGAATGAGTAAGATGGCTAAAGGGGATGGGGGGAGTCTATGGTGGGAAGAGCATGGAATAAAGAAGAATCAAAAATAATTATTTATAATCAATACTCTTCAAGGAAGAGATGAGAAAGGAAATGAATCATTTACAACACTGGTAAGCATTGTGTGACAGCAAATGGTGCTATAACATATCTATGAGTTAAATATTGATTTACAGAATATTATAACTGAGTTCTATTAGGGATAGGGAATCCTTATATGGTCCACTATATACATACAACAGTTAATAATAATGATAAGAAGGATAGTCACGAATAAATAAAAAATATATTATAAGATTTAGCAAAATAAATGATAGAATATATATATATATAGCTAATAGTAATGAGTCAAATGCTTTAGAGATAACCAGACATACTATTGTATGATTGTAGACAAAGAGTTATATAAAGATTAATACTAAATTCGTAAATGTGATTCTCCGACTATAGATTGTAGCCATGAGGGAGCTCGCTTGTAGACTGTTTCACGCACCCTTGGCACAGTAAGTCTTCCATTCCATAATGTTGTTAGTAAGAAGGGAAGAAGGCATTCATGCAATCTATATGACGAGATCATTTAACAACATAAAGTAACCAATTATTGATCTTCAAGTAGACAATGATAATATTGGATATTTAGTGAATTACTTGTTTGTGGGTTTGCATTTCACATCTATATATAAACAATGGTTAGACATGGAGATAATATGCAAGTATACTTGTCTAGTAAGGGAGAGCCCCACTTCAAATTTAACTTGTACTTAATTTATGAACTGTAGGTCAAGTGATAGGAAGGGGACATTACAACACCTCATCATAATTGGGAGAAGGAAGAGTAAGTAAGAGGGCATAAGGCTGATCTTCTCTAAGCGAAGCTAAGAGGGACGAGTTCCACTCTTGGGCTTAGACTAATTGAGTTGAGGACCCCACTACAACTTCCCTACATTCCTTTGTGATGAGTTAAGTATCTAAGGGTTGGGCAGTATTAGGAAAGGAAAACACCTACTAAGTAGGTCACCTCAAGTGGAACTTTGGCTAAGAAGGCCAAAGCCCCGCCCTTGGGATTAGTGAGGTCTCCTTGGTCAATCCTAAAATGGCCTAACCTATGTAGACAGTGTTCTGTATTAGCATAAGCTTGATCTAAATAGGATAATATAGGAAGGGAACATTACGTTTCATGAGGCTCAGTGTGCTTCGACCTCTGTCCTTTCTTCATTAGGGACTCAGGGCAAGTGTGCCCCATGGGAAGCCTCCTTGTCTGTCGTAGGTTTTGCAGTCTCTGGCGGTGTCTTTTAGTCCTACATCTACACCAAGTGCAGACAAAGGAAAGGCACCCATGCCACCAAAATCTAAGGTATGTCCGCCTTTCCCCATTTCCATCATCGCGGACATACCTAGCCTTGCCCTCTATGGTAAGGGTAAGAGGTCTCCTAAGATTCCAAGATCCCCCTTGACACCTACCCCTTAGTCTCAAAGGGCCTTCTCAGTTTCTCATGCCACCAAGGCAAAAAGAGGAAGAGCGCCCATGACTAAGTTGATGGTCGCTATCACAGTGTCACCTCCCACTCCATTAGTGGGGCCCTCCTCTTTGCCGACAAAAACATCAGCAACCTCTTCCATGGAGAAGGATACCACTAAACCCTTGCAGCCTTCCCAACTTGGCCCGCATCTACGTCGGAACCAACTTGAGCATCAGCGTAAGCATCACTATTGGAAGAGGGCCTTGGCAAGTGAGGCTGCCACAATAGTGAAAAGTGCATCTTCTGAGCCCATGTTTGTTGCTTCCGCTTATGCTCTAGCCCTACCACCGCATCCATCCCAACTGCTCAAGCCTTTTGTCCTGCAACTTCCTCTGTCTAGCTTCCCCTGCACCGGGAGCGACCATTGGGCCTTGCGCCAAGCAGGTCCAAATCTTCATCTTTGTCGCAGGAGCCACTTCTTATCACCACCTTGCCTGATGTCCTGCCATTTTCTACGTTGGTGAACATGTTGCATACTCAGGTGGTATCCAACACAGTGATATCCACCCATCTTGCGCTTGCTTCATCCCATGATCGCCATCCCAGCTTTCCTGGAGTACTAAAGGTTGCTATAGTGGATCGAAGGGCTTCACCTCCATCCTTTAAAAGGAACTTAAAGCAAGGCCCTATGTCGAAGTTTCGTCGTCGCAAGTCTACCCTAGCAAATCCCCTTTCTGTGTTGGTCGTTGTAGTGGAGCAAGCTCCAACTTTTCCCGAGTTCGTCTTCGCCCCTTTCGCAAAGGTCTGTGAGGCGTCTTCTACATCTGTACCTCAGCATGGGTCACCGAAAAGCTATGAGGCTTGTTTGTTTGACTCACTTGAAGAGATTCCAACATTGACGACGATCTTCACACGATCCCTCACTCGCCTCAATGGAGATCTGTGATGAGAATGTCAAGGCTGCCTCGTCCTTGGTTCTAGCTACTAGTGGGACACCTAGGGCTGTCATCACGGCCATAGCATTGCATTCTTGACCTCCATCCCCATACAATCAAGATTGGGAGGACAATGATCTGCTGGTAGATGACCTGTGAAGGTAGCACCCGCTTCTACATCTTTAGTTTAGAGCATGTTTGCTTGTATTCCCTAGTGCTTGTCCTTTAGTGTTGTTCTCTCCTGGAGGACCCTTGTACTCTGTTGGTACTTGGAAACAGGAGGTTATCAGTCGTGCACCATCTTCTATATGATGTCTTATTTTTCTATTTGTTGTATCTTGATAGTCTACATTTGGGGACAATGCAAAGTGTTGGAAGCATTTAGGCTCCCCTTCCATGTTGACCCAAATTTTTATTTTTCTTTGTCTTCATGTGCTATTCTTCAAATCCGAGCCATGTTGGCAATGATGAAATATCCCCCAAGAGGATGTATATCACTCTTGTAGGTTCTGACACCAATACATAGGATCCCCCTGTCTTTGTTTGGATGTTGTGGAGATCATGTGTCACCTGTTGTGGGGTGACATTCTATGGGAACATCTCATATGTTGACATGCCACAATGTCTTTTCTCTCCTTAAATGTCTCATGCTCCTCTTTGAGCAGCACAGTCCATTCTAAGGGGGGGCTATTATATTTGTTCTATCTTATTGTCTTATTATCTAACCATCATTTTGTCTCTACATTACAGGTTTTTCTCACAAAATTCAAAATTTTTGATCTTGATGTCTTCCTTTGTGGGAGCAAATCCACTATCTCGTCAAAACTCACCCTATGGTATGCCTATCTAGCCTTTGCTACGTGTACTGGTGTGACCTAAGTTGCCCTATCTGTAATGTCCCCTTTTTATGGTTGTTAGGACACTACCGGAATCACCAAATTCCTTCTATAGTTGTTTACTAATGCAATGTGATGTGAATGAAAAGTATATATGACTGGTAATTCCAAATGCTAAAATGGATGAATGAACTAATGAATTATGAAATGAATATAATGTGCAGTAACAGTGATCAATATGCTATGATGCAATATGCAACGAACAATGTAATAACAATGGATTATGTATGGAAATGGAATAAATGTATTTACAATTGTAATTCCAATGCCACAATGGAATACAATGAATCTTAACAAGGCTGCGACTGCAATAGATAATTAGCAGTTCAAATATGTATCAATGGTTGTCTCTGATATAAAATGGAATATGCACATACCCTGCGAGCCATCTCTAATAGACAAATGAATTATATGTTGCTATGATAGGATGATCAATAGGCAAGATGTCGTCTCTGATATTCTTTATATGACTGCAATTCGCGATTTCTGGAGTCGTCTTTGATATGGAAATATAATTATGCTTTGTGTTATTGTGTCGTCTCTGATCTGCTATATATACTTGCACTTTAAAACATAAGAGGTTGCGATAGCAGCCAATATACTCAGCGAGCAAAGTCCACAAGGGAACAATTTATAATATTAAGTCTCATACACACTTCTCATAGCCAATTGGCTTTGGTATTTTATAATATTTGAAAAGGCACGATGAACCGCTGCCACCATTAGTTTATCTTTACCGCCATGATCAATGATAATTAGAGTGATTCGATCGGCTATTATGAATTGCCTTGTTATGTAATAATAATATAATTAAGGATTAATCATATGTAATGAATAAGTGTCGATAGAGATGAGTATCCATTGCTTAGACATTTTAATTACTCATAATAATCTTCATGATTATTATGAGTAAACATTATAATCATGAATTACTGATTATCCATGGATTGGCAGTGACACTCGATCATGGATCATAATGATGCCATTCTTGTATCTAATAATAAAACATATTGATGTATGGATATATCCATACATGATAGAATGTTTTGATGATGGAACATTATAACATGCATGCATATATTCATATATCAATGATCTCAATCATGGATGTGCCCATGTGCATTTAACAATAATCCTCAACATGGTGTATTTATGTATGATGGCCATGTATATGTGCATGTGTGCATATATGTATATACCTATGTATGTATGTATGTATGTATGTAGGTGCATGTATACATGTATGTGCAAATGAGTATGCATGCACATATATATGTATATGCAAGTGTATATATGTATGTATGTGGATGTGTACGAGTATGCATGCACTTATATATGTATGTATGTATGTGTATGGATGCACATGTAGGTGGTGATACATCATGAATGAGTGCACTGTGGAAATGTCTCTAAAAATGCAGATGCAATGATGATGACTAACTACTATGCAGGTGATATGTACATGACAAGGTATCTTTACTTTTCCTTGCCTTTTATTTACATGTTACGTTCTTTTCATCAAAATTAAGGGATATCACACTATCACATGCCTACCTAGCTTTTGCTATGCGTGTCGGCGCATGTCTAAGCCGCTCTATCACATGCCTATCTAGCTTTCACTATGCATGTTGGCACACCATCTAAAGTTGCCCTATCACATGCCTATCTAGCTTTTGCTACGCATATTGACACACTATCAAAATCACCCTATTGAATGGCCATCTGGCATAACACAACTTACCACCCATACGAACATACCATTGAGTCTTTATCTATAGGTTTTCAACATCATCTAGCATGCTCATCTGCAGCTTGCATGTTGGATGTAGCTCAACAACAATTCAGGGGTTCCTAGCTTGGGGCAACCCTATGAGAACGAAACCCCCGTAGATAAGTCAGGTAAGTTTCGTTTACTTTAGCTCACATTTCTCCATTGTGATATGCTTGCTAAAGTGAGGGCAAAATGTAATGTCCTAAATTTGCACCCCTGTATAATTTACCATTACGCCATGCCTTTACCTTAGCTTAAAGCGCAAAAATTCCACATCACCCTTCACACACATTCATCCTGCCTCGTCACAGTCCATTCAAAATTTCAGCCAAGCGGCTTGGACAGCTCAGGACGCGTGCGAGTCACGAAGACGTCTATGTAGTGCGTACTTGTCCGCAAATCTGCAGACGTGCAGAATGTTGTTGAGGCATTACAAACTGCCACCTTGCAATGTAATGCCCAATTCCATTGCCCATTGACGCTTAGATTTGACTTCCAACCATTATAGTCCCATTTTGAACCTCCATTTGGGTCTTCTTCACGATGTTGGCACTCTTCTTGGTCATTTTCTCAAGCATTCTCCATTTTTCACAGCCATTTCATCACATTTTTGAGCTTCTTACCACTTTGGGATAGTTTGCACACATTGGCTTGATCATCTTCGTCACTTGGCTTCCATCTCATTGATCTCAAGCTTCCCAGTTTCGAAGGGAGTCTCTCCACTTCATCTCCATTTACACTTTCGATAGAAAATCACATTCTTCATCTATTTCTAGTACATTTATGGTTTATCTATCTTGTTTATTCGGTTATCTATTAGCGTTTTATTGTGTCTATATTGATTGTTGTGGAGGTGGAAACACCAAAATAGGGATCTGAACAAGGCTGGTCTCCAAAAAGCCACCCAACATTGTAATGTCCCCTCTATGATTTCTTCAATCTTACAATCTAACGATTATGTTTATATACTTGGGGTTTGGTTGAAGGTTGTAATGGATTCCGTGCTATGTAATGTTATGCTTTTAGAGAGCCTAACTTGTGAGATTTGTATGTATTGGGAATACTTTGATAAAATCTTCTTATTCAATTTAATGTTAAATATGCAGTGAATCTAAGCTCTTCTGATTTATACAATATATTTTCAAATCTTAATTTGAGATAGATTGCTGACTTAAAATCCAAACTTTTACACCCCTTCTAATTTATTGGTATTGTTCTTTAAGCACTACTAATAGTTCTCCTTTTTATACGTTCATTAATTTGCACTTCTATTTTCTTGTTGCAAATTTGCTAAATATTAGTATATCCTTTCCCTTAATTCTGCCTCTTAATCCTCATACATGGATATGATTATATTATGTATTTTTTCTTTCCCTTGTGTTTTTTTATGTCTTTATATGTTCCCCAACGGTTGTCTTACCCTCCGCTATAAATCAATAAAAAATAGCAATATTCATCTGCTAAGACATATGTTTGGTCTCATGACCAACTCCCAATAGCCAGCCCAGATTGTATCCACTTATGATGTAGATAGTTGAGTATAAAAAGTATAACAAATGCAGATTTGGACTTTTTGCTAACTGTGTCTATTAGTAGTACTGATTGAATGTTATATCTTCTTCCTATTTTCTTCCCCCCTTTTGCCTTTTTGTTTGTATCTGTAATGACCCCTCTTTCTAGGTCATTGTTGCGAAGACCCAGAGGCAAGTATAGCTAGAAATTAGAATTGGATTTGTATAAGAAAATAATAAGCAACATTAATCTTCTCTAAATAAGCATGATATTTTGCATCAACTTCAAGTTTAATTAGATATTAGTCTAAATTCTTGAATGCCAAAACAAGTATAATCCATCATACTTGATAAAATGTATGCTCTGCTAATCTAATCCTCATTGTGGATGGTAGAATTACTTCCCTTGTGATGGGAACAATCTACAAGAGGCTCCCTCATGGTTAATAGCCGTTTTGGGATCTATTGCCTCAATGTGACGAATTACTCCTCTCCTCTTGCAAACTCCCTACCCACTGTGAGGATCAACGAATTACAGAGCTTACAATTTAGTCAAGCATCTGCTAGTAAATTAATCATAGCATTTTATTTTATTAGTTGTCACCTATATACAGATTTGTAATACTCTATGATAGTTATCTAACCAATTTAGAATTTAACTGTATCCTAAATGTGTCTCTGAATATGGTATTCATATTCAGAGACATTCATAAGTTTCTGTGGTAAATAAAGTACAGATTGCAAAAGATAGTATGTAACCATACCTCTCCCCACTCTGTCGAAGGTGGATGAATTTCTAGTGACCACGTAATTGCTGAGTATGTTTTCAAACTGTGTTGAGCTCCTTCCACCACTGCCGTAGATTCTTCCCAAACTGCTACCCCTTCATAGCATCATGCCTATTCCTTGCATTTTGTTCATTGGTAATGAAATAGTCAGTTCACCTAATTATTCCTTGCTCGCTGGATTCAGCCACATCACGTTTTAGCCTTAGTCGATGTTTGTATATTATCGCTGCCTACCAATCATATCGACTATCTTGGAATAATTGGTCAATGCATTTTCAAAGCCTATAAACATTTATTTTTCATAGCCAGAGATTGTTCGCGTATTGTAACATTATGATATGCTGATCTGTACCACATTCATATCTTCTTGGACTGTATATTTCCCTAGACGAATTGACTATGGTGGCAAAGAAAATATAATGTTCCCTCAAATACGAGTATAGAGATGCCAATACAATTCAACATGATCTCTCCATATATAAGATCCATCTGGCCGCTCCTTATCCTCCCTGAGATGATTAGTTCTTCCCACCTTATATTACCCCACTCGTGGATCATGTCTCTTCCTGTATATGACATGCAACTCCCCCAGTTGACTTCCAGCATGGATGTACTTATACTCGCTTGCTATAGATTATGTCGGCTTCTAGTGCCGTTAGAACATAGGGAAAAATATATAGTATGAATATTATAATTAGTATAATGTTATTAATTAAAGATTAATATTATAATAGCACAAAGATTATCATTATAATATTAAAGATTGATATTATAACATTATTAAATACAAAGATTAATAGTATACAAAGATGGGTTGGATTATATTGATTAATTATTAACATTATTATTTTTTTGATCGGTAACAATTTTTTGATATTGATAATAAAAAGAGGAATTACATCATAATGCCAATTGCAAAGGTTGGCCAACACATTACAAACATATAACGTCCCTACCCCACAAACATATATAGACGTTTTACATAAGAAAAGGCATTAACACCCTACCAAAAAACAAAAGCATCCAACACCCAAAAGATCACAAAAAAACATTTTAACTTCCCCAAAAATGGCACCGACCACCTTCGCAAGCGCTCCGTGCTTAGTCTTTGAACCACTGTGTCGCCTCCTCCCTTGAGAAATTGGGGATGGTCCGGTCGTCCTGAACTAACCTTGGCGTGCCAGTAAGACTGGTTCCCTGGCGACTCATGCTACCCATTTCACTTGTGCCCACCTCTTTCTGAGCCCTCCATTCAATCTGGTGTCGCAACGGCTGTCCTGGAGTTGTCACACTTTTGTGAGTCATCAACTTCATGAATCCCCTCCTTTCCTCACTCTGCACCCATATCTTCTTCTGCAGGAATGCCACAATCTTCTTCCACCCTTTCTCAGCTTGCGGTACATGCACCCCTTGTGGGTTCGCCGAAGACCAGACGACCAGGGGTTGAACCGAAGTATCCCCTCCCCCGATAAGCCTCCATCGTTCTTGTCCCATTTCTAGTCCTTTCCCCAAGACAGCTCTGTCCACAATTTCCTCCAACCCTTGCAGACATTGCGGGTCAACACATGTTGCCACTACCCTGATGACTTCCTCCTTGGTCTCACCCACTATCAACGCCAGTGCCACAAAGAGCGAAGCCACATCCAGATTGGAGCGTCTCCTCCAGTAGGAATCCAGATACTCCACCCCCAACATTTTTTGTATGCCATCCATGAACTCCGAAGCATCGAACATGAAAATATTCCTTAGATGCCTCACCGTGATCTTCCCCTCATAAGACTGCGTCTGACAATCTGATTCGAGTGCAAAGTTTGCCTCCATCTCCTCTGCACTGAAAACCCTGTGAATTGCTCTGCCTTTCCTTATTGAAATCACATCCTTCGAACAATCTGGAAGGATTTGCTTCGCGGGGTGCCAATAAATAATTGCAATACTATCACATGCGATGACATGATCTGTCTTGAGTGCCATCGAGATTAATGGTTCATTAGTACTCCTTCATTAATTAGTTAAGATGCTTTAATTGGGGTTTTAATTTTATTTTCCTCTTTTTATTCCAAGTCGAGACTTCTAAGGTCTTCATGAATTTCATACTGAGTCCCAAAGGCTACATTCGCCCCCATATTGGCAAGCTTGTCGGCCACCTTATTTGCCTCTCGGTAGACATGGGAAACCTTAAAGTCCTCGAACTCCTGTAACAGGCACCTAATCTGCTTGATGTGTTTGTCAAGATGACACGCTACCAGCTTTCCTCTCGATATTCCATTGGTTATTATCTCTGAATCCCCTTCAAGGTGCACTTTGCGAATTCCCAATTTGGCTCCTAAGACTAAAGCGTCTTTAGCCGCTACACATTCGGCCACATTATTCGTACCATCCTTCAATCGTTTGGCCGCAAAAGCAAGAGTGTTACCCTGATGATCTCTTACTATACAACGGCAGCCAGAGACCCCGGGTTTCCCTGAGCGGCTCCATCGTAGTTAATTTTCACCCATCCTTCCTCTGGTGGTTGCCAAGATACCTTCTTCCTTGTCTATTTAGGATTAACCCTTAAAAGCACATTAACGGGCCAATAATTAACATTATTAATTTGATTAATATTACAGATTGATATTGTATTTATAAATAATATTGATATTGATTATAGATTAATATAAATGCTTAATATTATATTATAGATTAACATTATTGGTTAATGTTTTATTTATTAACAATTGTCAATATTGATTAAGATTATACTGATTAGTATGATATAATCAAAACATAGAATGAATTAATTAATTGCATAAGGGATTTGCATTATTAGAGAAATATAATATATGTATTTAGGAATATATTCATATTATACATGCATTAGTTAGGGCTCATGACAGTATCTTCCATAAATAATGTGGATGAGGAAAGGTAGTGACCTTTCCTCGGTTGCAACCTTTCCCTTGGTCATTGTTTAATATATTTATAATTAGTATTAATTTTTCTATTATTTGTTATGATATTTAGTATTATTTGTATATTATGATAATGTAATTTAAGACGTATGTATATAATAGTATATTTCAATTTCTATAGTATGATAATATATGCTTTGTATATATATATATATATATATATATATATATATATATATATAGATATATATAATAACATTTAAAATATATGTTTAGTATATATTTGATATATATTACTATTTATTTATTAGTTATTATGATTATTCTTTTATTATTATATTTATTGTATTTGTTGATGTTTATAGCTTCGATCAGATAAAATGATCATAATATTATGAGAAAATAGATAAATAATATGTTAATATATATATATATATATATATTAATATACATATTTAACATTATCTCTTTATAATTTTAAACTTAATAAACATCATTGAATTGATAATATGAAATAATATTATTCTACATTATATATGCACATTAATATATATAATAATAATGATATTATTATATATATCAATATACATATACAATGTATAAT
>MU227829.1:418764-429839 GCA_018584345.1 Thuja plicata | reverse complement strand
AAGCCGGCCTTCTCCGGAGATTCAACCTCGTAGTTCAAGTCCCACAGCTTGGAGGTTGATTCCATGTTTCACTAGGTTGCTGTTAGAGAAGCTTTCAGCAAGGGTGCAAACCTCAGTGACAACAGCTCTCTCATGTATTATGAAACCATGCTAACTACAAATCAATAAAGTAATGTATGAGTCAAATAGATGAGTCTTGCAATAAGTTGATGATACAAAGTGGTATCAACAAGTGTGTGGAACAATTTTCCTCAAGCTTAAATCTATAAAGAAAGGGAGTTTATATAGCCTAACAAGTACTCATGCAAAATGATCTAGAAGATGAAGAGAAAAGGTGGATTAGGAAAGAGAGATCCCATAATAGGTCTATGTGATCCCAATCATGAGGATATAGCACAAATAACAAAAGTAAATTATAGAAAATATATCATGCAAATTAGTCTTGACTTTGGTGATTATGGATGGTGTGTTTGTGTGAAAACTAAATCATCAACATTGAGTATAAAGAAAAGAAGAATGCCCTTCTATTTAAAGATGAAAACATTCAATAATGGATTCCATCTTTGCATACCAAGATCATGAGGTTTGTTCCATGTAAATATCCTTATATAAATTCTTTTGAATAAATACACTCTTTACATCAATCTAATGTAAAATCCAACCATTAGATGCACTAAAAGAAATATTTTGGAAAATGGAGTTCATCTTGGCAATGTGGACAAAGGTTCTAGCATAGTCAACATGGAAATCTATAGGAAATATTTGGCCCAAGTTGTACTTTAGAATTATTATTTGATGGACATCCAATATAAATTAAGTTTAATAGATCCACTTAAATCAAACCAATTCTCTTCCTTGGGAAGAGGAAGAAGCTTCCACGTGTTTCTCTAAATCAAAGAATTATAATGTTCCTTCACAAGTGAATCACAATCAAGAACTCTTAATAATCCACAAAATGATTTGATGAACTATAACTAATTGAATGTTTAAAGTTGATAAGTTGATGATCACCGAGATGCAAAAGTGAATGCAA
Source organism: Thuja plicata (assembly GCA_018584345.1). NCBI lineage: Eukaryota > Viridiplantae > Streptophyta > Pinopsida > Cupressales > Cupressaceae > Thuja > Thuja plicata. The sequence goes on along the minus strand of MU227829.1, from coordinate 428,806 downwards.
GACATTAAATCAGTTAATGTATTGTATTGTCATTGATGTCAACTTGATATGGTATGATTATTCATACACATATTGGTCATAATCTTGAAGAAGCTAAAGAGACAAAGTTTATGTTATCGGTAAAACATAAAAGTTATGTATACACTGAGTGACAGTAAACACTGACGGACAATTAACACCGAATAGTTCACAGCGTATACCGAGCAACGCACTAACCGAGCAAAAATTATTTACCAAGCATAGCTAAAGTTTTTACCGAGCTAATTGGAGTTGATGACCAATCAGAACTGAAGTTAAAGAATGACATAACTACTTAGCTGGCAGAGCTATATTTAGAGATTGACTGATTGATTGCTTTATTTTCAATGATTAGTTAAACTATAGCATGGAAGAGATTTAAAGCATATTTTATTCACAACTATCAAGGAGAGATTTTTGGAATAAAAACTAAAGCAGAGCTTTACGGGATAAAGCAAAGCATGGCAAGTTTTACGGATCAAGAAGTGATCTATGAAAAAAACAAGGAGATTGAGCGGCTAAATCATGTCTATATAAAGAGACAAGGAATTCATTATGGAGAGAGGAATGCTAAATATATTTTGGTGAAGATTGAATTCTTCATGTAGATCTGATCATACAGGCTGAAGAACAGAGCCAAAGAATTTTGCAGACACTGAGAAATAGAGGACAGAGCATTCACCGAGCAGAAGAAAGAAAGAGAGCAAAGGAATTGAAGAGCATATTGATCAGAGAGGTATTATTGGACTAAAAATAGATCTGAATATCTGCAAGTTAAAGTTGTATATTTGAACAGATCATTTACTATATCAGTTTAACCATTCATTCAGAAAATCTCTTAACTAAGTGGGATTTAACAGTCCTTACTATATTGAGATACTCAAGAGTATCAAAAGGTTTTCTTGTTGACACCATAGTGACTGCTAGGTCAAAAGACAAACTGTTAGTTTTAAATCCTCTAACAAGGTCGCACTTAACAGTGTGTATTGTAACCTTTAACATGGTTGGCTCTTCACCGAGCTCACTTCAGAAGAGTGAAAATATTTTAGGTTATCGGTCCCAGGTGGTTTTTCCCTTAGCAGGGTTTCCACGTTAAAATCTATGTCTCAAATGTGTATATGTTTCATTGCATTGATATTTTTCTTTACACATTGTTGAAATTGGATTGGTCGGTTAACACTAAGTTTATTTACTGCTACTCGGTAAAGTCTAGAAAATATAAACAATATATATTACCAAGAATCTCATATTTGTTAAATTTATTTATGGGATACATCTTGATGGACTAAAGGATAACTATAAGGTATTATTTTTGAGATATAAGTTTTTGGTTTGATTCTCAGAATTATTTTTAAGGCCACTGATTCACCCCCCCACCTCTCAGTTATTCTAACAATTGGTATCAGAGCTTTGGTGCTTGGAAGAAAATTTTAAAGGGACTTAAGCTAAAGATCACAAGTTGAGTAAAAGGGATGTGCCTAAGTTGAACAAGGACAACTTTGCATCATGGAAAAGCAGGATAAGAATTCATCTATTGGGTATTGGAAATGATGTCACACAATACTTGGATACTGAATATGTTGCACCTACTAGACCTCTAACTGTTGATCAATTGAGAGAGAAACATGAACACAATTCTATGATGATAGAACTTGCTTCTTCTCTAACTGATGCTGAATTTGAAGATGTGAAATCATGCACATCTGCAAAGAAAATGTGGGACAAACTCAAGCTAGTACATGGAGGAGACACCAATGTGCTGAGAGCTAAATTTGAAAGCCTAAGAGGAAGTTTGATTACCTAAGAATGAAAGAAGGAGAGAACATCACTCAGTACAGTAGCATAATCAAATAAGTTGTTACTACTATCCGTGGAGTAGGAGGAGTACTTGAGGAAGAAACAGTTGTTAGTAAAATTCAAAGAACCTTACTGCTTGTTTATGCTATTAGAGTATCTACAGATGATAGATCTTATGAAAATAAGTATGATAGAAGTGATGACCGAGACTATATAATCAACCAACACTCTGACAAAAGAGATAACTAAGATTACAAGGACAAAGGCACGAAGGCTTGTTACCTGGTTGAGAACAAAGCTGAAAATTCTAGTACTGATTCTGATGAAGATATTGAGGTAGTGTTTGTTGTTATGAAGGATGATTCAGATGAAGAAGAAAGGTATGTTGAAACAACACTCATATCTAAAGTTAGAGAAAATGATGTCTGGATTATTGATAGTGGATGTACTCATCACATGACTGGAGATAAAGAAAAGTTTGAAACTTTTGAATATTATAATGGTGGATCAATTAGGATGGGTAATGACTCACCTTGCCTAGTTGAAGGAAAATGTACCATCATGTTGAATAATCTGATCAGATGTGAAAATGCATATTGGGTGAAAGGACTTACCTATAATTTATTGAGTGTTTCACAGTTGAACAACACAGGACACCAAGTTTCATTTAAGAACAAAAAGGCAATGATCTATAATGAAAAAGTAAATTTGATCGGTACTGGTGAACACAAAAAAGGTAATCTATTCTATCTTGATGATATTGAGGCCACTTGTTTATTGGCTAGAAATGAAGATGTTTGGTTGTGGCATAAAAGGTTATGTCATGTGAATTTTGGAAACATGGTTAAGAAAAGTAAGAGGCTTACCGAGTTTTTCAAAGCCTGACCATGTTATGTGCAAGAACTATCAAATAGGAAAAATGATAAAGTCTAGTTTCAAGAGTAAAACCTACACATCTAATGCTATTCTAGAGTTAGTCCATGCTGACTTATGTAGACCAATGAGAACAAAGAGCTATTATGGTGATAGATACTTTATTCTATTTGTTGATGACTATTCTAGGATGATGACTTTCATGTTCTTAAAAGAGAAATCTTAAGAATTTAATATGTTCAAATGGTAGAAAGCTAAATTTGAAAAACAAAGTGGAAAAGAACTGAAATTTTTAAGATCAGATAGAGGAGGAGAATTTGTTTCTGATGAATTCACTAACTTTTGTAATGAGCATGGGATTACAAGATAGGTTTCTACACCGAGAACACCATGACAAAATGGGATTGTTGAAAGGAGGAATAGGTCAATTGTTGATTGTGCCAGAACACTGATGATTGAAAAAGGCATCACACAAACATTCTGGAGAGAAGTTGTAAGTACTGATGTCTATACACTGAACCGAGTTCAATTGAAGAAAGACACAAATAAGACACCTTATGAGCTATGGTATAGATACACACCAAATCTGAGTTACTTTAGAATTTTTGGAAGTCAATGTTATATACTGAAAGATGATAGAAATGGAAAAGTTGACTCTAAAAGTGATGAAGGAATATTTCTAGGATATTCTACTAAAAGAAAAGCTTACAAATGTCTGAACAAATCTTCTAACAAAATCATTGAAAGTGGAAATGTTAAAGTGGATGAATTTGCTGAGAAAAATGATGAGGAAAGAAGAAAGGAACCTGAAGATTATAATAGATTTGTCTACATAGAAGAACCTGATATCTTACCTGAGCGACAGAATAATGCAACCGAGCATCAGGCTGCACACACCAAGAATCAAGAAAATGCTCACAATGATGAACCAAACAATGAAGATCAAGATGATAAGAAAAATGAAGATCAAAATGAAGATAAGAGATCTGAGTCTGTACTTTCAAAATATGTCAGAAGACACCATCCATAGGACTAGATCATGGAGACAAAAGAGTAGGAATGAGAACAAGAAGTAAGTCTCTTAACAATAGATGTTTGATTTGTGAATTTGAGCCTAAATATGTTAATGTTGCACTTGAGAATCAAGAATGGTCTAGTGCAATTAATGAAGAGATTGAACACATTGAGAAGAATATAACATGGACATTAGTACCTAGACCGAGTGACAAAAATGTCATTGGCACCAAATGGATTTTCAGAAACAAACTTAATGAGAATGGAGAAGTCACAAGGAACAAAGAAAGACTGGTATGCAAAGGGTATGTACAAGAAGAAGGTATTGACTATGGAGAAACCTTTGCAACCATTGCTAGACTAGAAGGAGTAATAATTCTACTTGCTTATGCTGCTTTTAAAGGATTCAAAGTATACCAAATGGATGTCAAACCTGCATTTCTAAATGGAATACTAGAAGAGGAGGTATACATTGAACAACCTGAAGGGTTTGTTGATCCTAACAAGAGTAACATGGTTTGTAAACTACATAAAGCCTTGTATGGATTGAAACAAGCACCGAGAGCATGGTATGAAAGAATTCACTCTTATCTCATTAGTATTGGATTTTTTACAAGTGACAACATTAATATGTATTTGAAAGGAGATATTGATGATAAGACTTTGATTGTTGAGATATTTGTTGATGATATCATATTTGGAGGTAATGATATGCAATGCAAGTTATTTGGTGATGAAATGAGCAAAGAATTTGAAATATCAATGTTTGGAGAGATCAAATTTTTTCTTGGTCTATAGATTCTACAACGGGATGAAAGAATCTACATCACACAATCCAAATACATCAAAGAAGTTCTGAAGATATTCAAAATGGAACACTCTAAACCAGTTGGAATACCTATGGAAACAAGATACAAATTATCAAAGGAAGACAAGACAACTGAGGTAAATCAGACCTTATACAGATCTATGATTCAAAAACTAATGTATGTTGTACACACTAGACGTGATATAGCACATGCAGTTGGTATAGTTGCAAGATTCTTTGTTAATCCTAAGGAATCACACATGACTATTGTTAAAAGAATTTTGATATATCTGAAGAATACGGAAGACTATGGTTTGTGGTACAATAAAGAAGGCAAATTTGAGCTACAAGTTTACACTGATGTTGATTGGGCTGGAAACATAGATGATAGAAAGGGATCTACATGAGGAGCATTCTTTATGAACTTGTCACATGGATAAGTAAAAAGCAAGGATGCATATCTCAATCAACTACAAAAGCAGAATATGTAGTTGCTTCTGCAAATTGCTCTAACATTTCATCGATCAAGCAATTGCTGAAAGGTATGAAAGATTAAATTCTTGACCCATTAATTATCTATTGTGATAATACTAGTGCTATTAACATCTCAAAGAACCTTGTAATGCATGCTAAGACAAAGCACATAGCTATTAAGTATCATTACTTAAGGGAACATGTACAAGAGAAATAGGTGATACTGGAATATGTACAATCTAAAGAACAACTAGAAGACATCTTCAAAAAACCATTGCCAAAAGATACATTTGAGTACCTGATGAATAGACTAGGGGTTCGACCCTTGTCTACTGGTCACTAAACTGACTAGGAGGCTGCATCAACCTACACATTATCAGAAGATCAATCATGTTGATGCAAGTTGAGATATGGACCGCAATGACATATCAGTCCACTAAAGGGACATAAAGCTTCAAAGAGAGAAAAAAATTATTGGCTACTACAGAGCTGTAAATTTTTTTTGGCATTGTTGTCAAAGGGAGGGAGATTAAATGAAATATCCATCAGGGAGAAGAAAATCTAAAGGGAGAGAAAGATTCAATGAAATAACCATCCATCAAAGGGAGAGAATTGGAGAGAGTTAACACTACATATCTATCCAGAAAAGGGAGAAGAGATTCTACAAGAAAGGGAAAGACAGAAGACATAATTGCTACACCTATCCATTGTAGGGAATGAAGAAAGGGAGAGCACACAGCGGAATCAAATCTAAGATAGAAGAGCTTACCGAGACTCAAATATTTGAATTGGTTATAGAACATTAAGTTTAGTATGTTATGGCATATTTTATACTACATATTTCATATTATGTTGCTATCAATGCCAAAGGGAGAGAATGATGAACTATAACTGATTGAATGTTTAAAGTTGATAAGTTGATGATCACCGAGATGCAAAAGTGAATGCAAGACATTAAATCAGTTAATGTATTGTATTTTCATTGATGCCAACTTGATATGGTATAATTATTCATACACATATTGGTCATAACCTTGAAGAAGCTGAAGAGACAAAGTTTATGTTATCGGTAAAACATAAAAGTTCTGTATACACCAAGTGATAGAAAATACCGACAGGCAGTTAACACCGAGCAGTTCACAGTGTATACCGAGTACCGCAGTAACCGAGAAAGAGCTATTTACTGAGCATAACTGAAGTTGTTACCGAGCTAACTGGATTTGATGACCGATCAGAACTGAAGTTAAAGTATGACAAAACTACTTAGCTGGCAAAGCTATATTTAGAGATTGACTGATTGATTGCCTTATTTTCAATGATCAGTTAAACTATAGCATTGGAAGATATTTAAAGCACATTTTATTCACAGCTATCAAGGAGAGATTTGTGGAATAAAAACTAAAGCGGAGATTTACTGGATAAAATAGAGCATGGCGAGTTTTACAGATCAAGAAGTGATCTACGACAAAAACAAGGAGATTGAGCAGATAAATAATGTCTATATAAAGAGACAAGGAATTCATTATGAAGAGGGGAATGTTGAATATATTCTGGTGAAGATTGAATTCTTCATGCAGATCTGATCATACAAGCTGAAGAACAGAGCCAAGGAATTCTGTAGACACCGAGCAACAAAGGATAGAGAATTCACCGAGTAGAAGAAAGAAAGAGAGCAAAGGAACTGAAGAGCATATTGATCAGAGAAGTATTATTGTACTAACAATAGATCTGAATATCTACAAGTTAAAGTTGTATATTTGAACAGATCATTTATTGTATCAGTTTAACCATTAATTCAGAAAATATCTTAACCGAGTGGGATTGAACAGTCCTTATTGTATTGAGATACTCAAGAGTGTGAAAAGGTTTTCTTGTTGACAACATAGTGAGTGCCAGGTCAAAAGACAAATTGCTAGTTTTAAATCCTCTAACAAGATCGCACTTAACAGTGTGTATTGTAACCTTTAACAAGGTTGGCTCTTCACCAAGCTCACTTTAGAAGAGTGAAAATATTTTGGGTTACCAGTCCTAGGTGGCTTTTCCCTTAGCAGGGTTTCCACGTTAAAATCTGTGTCAAATGTGTATATGTTTCATTGCATTGATATTTTTCTTTACACATTGTTGAAACTAGATTGGTCGATTAACACTAAGTTTATTTACTGCTACTCAGTAAAGTCTAGAAAAGATAAACAATATATATTACCGAGAAGCTCATATTTGTTAAAGCTATTTATGGCATACATCTTGATGGACTGAAAGATAACTAGAGGGTATTATATTTGAGATATAATTTTTTGGTTAAATTCTTGGAACTATTTTTAAGGCCACTGATTCACCCCCCTCCCCCCACCCTCTTAGTTATTCTAACATGATTATGGATCTTCTAGCATCCTAAACTGCAAGTAACACAATTTTAGTCCTTTGCTACACCCCATTTTAGTGTCCCAGGATTCCATACATTAATTTGTCTTTTTCCTATGCATTTAATTAATCAAAATTTAAGAATGATGGACGGATTTTTGAGCAGTGCCTGGATGTGAGGGTTTCTGAAAATGTTTGCCTAGAGGAAGAGATTTTGGTGCGAGGGCTGGGTGCTGCTATGTGGATTAGTTGTGAGGGAGTTTGTTTTCTGGGCTCTGATGGTCGTGAATAGGGTTTCCAAGAGTCTCATTCTTGCTGGAGCCTCACCTGGTGGTGGATCTTCTCTCGGGGTGAGTTCACAGGTGAATGAGACATTTTATGTTGGAGAGAGCTCGAAGTTGAATAAATTTAATGGCTTCCTTCCACGTAGCCAGGATCAGCCTATATTGGTTATCCCTCCAAAGGTAGTAATGGAAGATGTGGACTATTTGGCCAAACATGCATTGATATGCAAGTTTCTTGGTATTCAAATTTCCCTGTCGGCTCTGGAAGCTTGGATTCACCGTTCGTGGCAGGTGGAAGGTGATATGGATATTATGCTAGCTGGTAATAGCTACTTTTTGGTGGCTTTCTCTTGCATGTTAGATCGAGGTCTTTGAGGGAGGCCCATATTTTTATGACTGTGTAGGAATTTTCCTCAAACCCTGGCATACGGCGTTCAATTTTGTTGAGGATCTCCCTTCGAGGGTTCCTGTTTGGGTCCGCCTGTCACGGCTTCCTTTGGATTTTTGGCATGAGGATATCCTTTGAAAGATTTCTTCTTTGCTTGGGAAGCCAACTACTATAGCACATCAATCACTGGATAAAAATGTTATTTCTTATGCCCGTATTTGTGTTGAAATTGATTTAAATAATCCTTTGCCAGATTCTTTGGAAATTTGCCTAGGCTCTTCTTCTTGGATTCAGCAACTAGACTATGAATCCCTTCCCTTTCGATGCCACGTTTGTCATGAGTATGGTCATTTATAGTGCCAATTCCCTCAATCCTCTAAAGGAAATGGTACTCCTGGCGAGTTCTCAGGCCCAAGGATGGCTAATGATGGTAAGGGGAATGGTCAAACTATTAGTACTGAAAAGGGGAAAGTTCAGACTGATAGTACTGGTAAAGGGAAAGCTCAGATGAATACTTCAAGTTAGGGGCAAGGGCCAACAAATACTACCGGTCTTGATAAGGATGGTTTTATCCCTACTCGCAACCGTGCTAAGGGAAGGGGTCAGAAGTGACCTCATCTAGATCGGCAAGTGGACTCAGGGTTCAATCGATTTGAGGTGCTAGACAACATGGTCATAGAAGAAGGCATTCCTACAGATGCTCAGTGTGGGGTTACTGGCTCAGATGGGAGGAGTTCTATTCTTAATGGCAACCATGATGTTGTAGTTCAGTAGAAGCCAGAGACCCCTATTGTCCGTGAGTCTGGTGCCCTTGTGGTTTCTCCTGCTCCACAAGAAAAGGATATTCTTCTAGAAGATTTGGTCAAGGATGTGTTTTCCTCCGGTAAAGGAAAGGGATCTTCTCTTGCTTTGGGCTTGATGCAAAGACCATTTAAGAAAGTCTCTTTTTCTACTCCCTCAAGAGTTGGGTGAAAGCAGGATCGGGAAAAAATTAAACTTACATGGGATTTACTGGTAGAGTTTGGGGCTGTAAAGACCATGGATGAACATTTCCCCCTCTATACTCAATGATTATTCTCTCATGGAATTTGAGGGGGTTGAATAGCATCCCCAGACAAAAAGCTATTCATGAGCTGGTGGCTGATCATTCTCTAGATATCCTTTGTATCTAGAAGACCAAGCTTTCAGTGGATTCCATGTTTAGATGTGCTCCTAATATTTGGTTTATGGGGCAATGTCAGTGTGTTGGTTCTTGTAATACCCCTCTAGCCCAAATATAAGTTTTGTGTTTTTGATTGAAGTAAGATGTTTCGATGTTTTCTTATAGCTTAAGTTGTTCATGATACTTGTTTGATCTATTCCTATAGTTTGTTTACAATGATTTCATAAACCAGTACCTGAGGATTCTAATGTCAGACATACTATCTAAAGGTATAATTTTTGTATGTATTTATCTCTGTGTATGTATTGAGGAGCTTCAAGACCTTTATGAATATAGTTAGGATGTTATATATGAATATATTTAAGCGATTATTTATATTTTCTTCTCTTAAGGTTACTTTTGATGAATCTTGTATGTCACTTGATGATTTGGGTTATGTCTCATGATTATGTTGATTTATTATTAGTATTGATTAGATAATAACCCAATGCTCAAGATTCTAACCTTCGCTAGGATGATTCTACATGCTTGGTGTGTGTGTGTATATATACATGATGTGTTTGCATGATTCAGGATGAAGTCATAGTTACTCACATAGCTGAGGTCCACATGATGTATCGATCCTTGTCATCTGTCTGCAATGTCTTCTTATATGTATATCTATGCACATGTATTTCTTCTCTCTGATACAGGCTTGCAGGTACCGGGCATCGACTTCACCTGGCTTCACAGGTCTAGCGTGCCCTCAAATCCTTGATGGTTGTTGTTATGGAGATAGTACTAAGGCCCTTGCATGAGTCTTCCTTTTTCATTATTCCAATTTGGGAATATTAGGGTTCCTTCTTTGTCAGTCAACCTTTGGG
>MU227829.1:381009-415264 GCA_018584345.1 Thuja plicata | reverse complement strand
TCTCTTCTCACTCGGCTCTCTCAATGGTGGCCTCTTCTCTGGAAACTGGAGAGATGATTCTTGTTACTAATGTGTATGCCCCTATTGAACTCCCTGGAAAGATTAAGCTCTGGGCACATATTAGGCATGTCAGAAGATGTCACCCATTCTTGCCTTGGATTGTAGCCAGGGATTTCAACTATGTCATTAGTCTGGAGGAGAAGTGGGGTGGGCTGGCTCGCTTGGGTCCTTCCTCTGAGCTTCTTTGGGAAAATATGGATCTTTTACATCTCTATGAAGTCAAACCTCTTAATGGGTTCTTTACATGGAACAATAGAAGGGTTGGAGATGATTCCATCTCAGAACGCTTGGACAGGTTGCTGGTTTCCTGCTTTTGGAATTGTGGCTCTCTTTCTCTCTCTTCTAAAATTCTTGATTGGAGAGGCTCTGACCACTGGCCTATTAAGCTCATGGCTAGTTATGTTACCATCCCCAAGAAGCCTCCCTTTAAGTTCCACTTGATGTGGCTTTGAGACTCTTCTCTCAAGATTGGTGCTCACCTGGTGAAGAGAAGTCTTTTTGGATCTGTAACAGAGGCACTATTTTGGAGTGATTCCTGGAATGGGCATCCTCCTCTCTTGTCCTCTCATCCACACTTACAGCCTCTTTGTGATTTTTTCCTTTCTGCTGGATGGAATAAGGTGGCTCATTATAAGGAGGCTCATAACCTGGGCCTTGTTGTTGGTTACAGATGGAAGAACTCTTATGATTGGCCACCGGGTGGTTCTTTGGGGGATCGGTTGGAGCTTTCTTAGATCTTGGCTTCTAGGGAGTGCAGCTCTTTGCAGGAACCTGATGTTTTAGCTTGGGGAGGTGCTTCTTCTAGAAAGTATTATGTTTCTTCAGGGTACCTTGCGCTGACTAAGCAATTGTTTGGCGAGGTGGAGGTTTCTTGGTGGAAAAAAGCTTGGAATAGCTTTTCTTGGCCTAAGTGTAACTTTTTCCTCTGGATTCTGGTTTACAATCACTGTCTTACTTGGGAGAATCTCTGCAAGAGAGGCTTCCAGGGGCCCTCCATTTGTGTCTTATGTTGCAATAGTGAAGAGACTGTTTCCCACCTTTTTTCTAGTGCTCCTTTGTCAAGTAGATTTGGCACTTCTGATGGAGTGTGTGGGGATGCTCGTGCTGGCATGTTTCTTCCTTGTCTGAGTTCTAGGACTATCTGGGCCATCCCCCTTCCAAGACCTCTTTTCTTCAGGTTGCTTGGACTATTGGCCCCTCCTTTATTTTATGGCATGTTTGGCTTGAGAGAAATAGGAGGATCTTTCATGATGTGCAGCTGGGGATCAGACACTTGTGGGGTAAAATTGCTCATTCTCTTCATGAAACCCTCCTGGAAAAATGTGACTTTTGTGGAGGTTTGGACCCTGGAGATGTTGGTATTTACTCATGCCTTTCCTTTCCTCTTCAAGGCAACGCTCCCTCTCTACCCATAGACGTGCTGGGAATAGAGCTAGGTAGCGCTCTCAACGTGTTAATTGTGAGGGGCATTAGACTCCTCCCCAGTCTGGAGTTCTTAAAATCAATGCTGATGGTTCTTCTCGGGGAAATCCTGGATCGGATGGCATTGGGGGATTTGGGCGTGATAGCTTTGGTGATGTTCAATTTATGTTCTCTATCTACAAGGGTTACCATACAAATAACCTCATGGAAGCCCTTGCTATCTTGGTTGTAGTGGAGCAGTGTTGTCAATGTGGCTGGAGAAGAATTACCTGTGAGATAGACTCGCAGGTGGTAGTGAATTTATTGAATAGATGGAACCTTGTGGATGTGGATTGGAATTTGGCTCTGGTTATTCAATAGATCATTCAGTTATGCAATTCTCTAGAATCTGTGTCTTTTATGCATATCCGTCGAGAGTGGAATGGTGTGGCTGATTGCTTGGCTAAATGGGCTTCTGAGCACGCACTGGATTGGAATATTGTTGATCATAGGATGCTTCCCCCTGATTTATCTCATAAGCTGGCTCAACTTGTTGACTAGGATAAAGCTCTTTAGTGCTCTTTGTTTCCTCTATTGTTCTGTACTCTTTGGTATTCAATAAATTTTTTACCCCTCTTTAGTTCAATTAATTGAAATTTAAATATTAGTATGTTTATCAATTTAATTTACACAAGAGACCTTTAATTATGGCGTTCCCCTTTAAATTAAATCTTCCAATTGTAATTAATTAATTAATTTAAATATATAACCCCTTTATTAATTCAATGTTATCAAATATCTATGAAGACCCCTTAATTATGGGTGTGCCCATTTATTGTTTCAATCATTCCCCTCCTCTTGCATACATAGGCCCTAATTCAAAATTAGATGGTATTTTGTATTTATTCAAATTCAAAACATGATTTCATATACATTTTTGGGATTCTTGTATCCTAATTGGCTCCTGAATAAAATTTGCCTTTTTCTACATAGAACAGGATGCCCTACAAGGCATAGGGAGAAATTGGTCCCCACATACCTCGAGAGGTTCCCCGTTCCACTTAAATGTGGCTCAAATTTGAAATGGAGAAAACGCTTGGGATTTTGGAAGGATATTCAAAACCCCACCGGTCCTCTTCAATTTTTGAGCCTCAAAATGGATTGGAGATGTATAAAATCAAGCTTACCTCCCTCATTTTGGCATCCTCTAATTCAATCAAGCATCCATCCAATTTCAAGAAATCAAACATTCAATTCAAGGTAATATATTCACATTGATATTCAAGCATGGAAGACAAAGAGTGAAGTTTAGAGAAAGGCATTTGTGAAGGCATCCAAGATCTACCTATTCTAGATCCATGTCCAAGACTATGTTGCAAGTATCTTCATGAGAAAAATTTTCACTTGTGAAGGCATAACATTTCATTCAAGCCTCTACTACTAACATCACACTATTTCTTTTATGCAATTTCAATTCAACTTTAAAGTTAATTCCTAAATAGGGGTTTACCCAAGGCTAACGCCTTTATCCCAACAGATTTTATGTTTTTGTGTGTAGGTAACAGGTGGCAAAGATTCAAGATCAACTAAAAGTAGATCAAATAACAAGTTACATGTGATAGATCCTTCATCAGACTTCACAAGGACTAGGGTGCCTCCCATGGCCTTTGACAAGCTAGGTCACCCTATTCCTACTATTTAGAATTGAAATTTGAGTTATATGTTAGTCTCTATTTCTATTTTCCATATTTGGTGTCAAAATTTAGTTTACTATATGTGATCTATCTGTCAATTCATCCTAGTTTTTCCCTACATCTTTCATTGTTGCATTATTCTTAGACATTATCAAATTTCAATTTAAATGGAAGGAAACCCCTTTCATCCACTCAACACTAGAGTATCCTTGAGCCTAGTGAATCATATTTTTCCTCCAATATGGTATGAAAGAAAATTTAGGGTGCAAGATTCCTAGTTTGATTGTCCATCCTTGCAATTCCCCCTTTGCATCCCATTTTCTTTCATCACATTTTGGTGAAATTGACATCTTTACATTTCCATTCTAATTTTTTTTCTAGATCTGATTTGTATGTTATATTTCATGCATTTAGAAACCTTTCTTTATGATTACATTTACATGCATTATGTTATGTGTGCAAACATGTATTAACTTTTTCATAGTAGATATTATTTTGCATTAACTTAATGTATGCTCATTCAATGTTTAAATGATCAATTCATTAGTAAGTTGCATTGTTTAGACATTTCCATTTTGTCTTTCTTTCTGTATGAGTTCAACAACCTTGAGTCCAACCTATAACATACTTGTGAGAAATTGTAGAGTCGTGGGTTTATTTAAGGGTGTTGATCTTGAGTCATATAATGTATTTCATAGGAATTTTGATGATACCTCTATGCCTAAACAATGACATACCTAATATTGTTGAGAAACCCTCTTCCAATTCTTCTCATTATGATGATGAATCATTAAGAGTGTCTCCTACCCAAATGAAAAAGTTTTCTCATGATTTTAGAAAACTTGAACATTAGTTATGTCAAGAACATTCTAATAGTGAGGCAATCCCTTTAGTAAGAGGGTTTAGGAAGTTGACTCAAAATGGTGAACATGGTGTTGAATTATTGCATGGTATATCACTTCTTATTGGTGAAAATTTCAAGTCTATGAAAATTTGTGTTGAAGACCTAAATATTTTCCATCCTAATTTTGATAATTATGTTCTAACATCATTACCTAATGTTCCTACATATACTCCATCAATTATGGTTACATCTATTCAAAATTTTAATCCTACACATATTAGTCTTGGAGGAATCCCTAATCCTAACCTACCTTCTCTTATGAGTGTTATATGTATTTCACATCCATCATCATAACCCACATACCATATATCCCACAACTATCTATTTCCCATAAAATTTCACATCCTTCATTATCACACATGTCCAATACCAATATATTTATCAAATAAACCAACAACAACCTACTAGCACAAAGTGTTTCATCTTTACAACAACAACTTTCTTTCATAATCCATTAATCCAAATACAACATCCCTACTTGTGATGTTGCTAGCCAATTCTCTCATGATATCATTCATTTCACTATCCCACAATACATGGAAATACCTACATTAAAGACATACAACGGAAAAGGTGATCCCTTGACTCATGTTAAGACATTTCAAACCTTGAGTAGTGACTTCTCTCATGATCATAAACTCGTTACTAAATTATTTACTAGGACATTTAGGGATAAGGCCTTACAATGGTTTTATTTTGTGCCTTCATATTCTATTGACTCATTCAAAAAACCTGCTAATACTTTCATTCAACAATTTCAAAATAATATTGGTCCTCAGATTTCTTTAAATGATTTGATTCACTGTAAGCAGGGTGTTAAAGAAAACGTGACTGATTTTATTGGTAGAATCAAACATTTACGTGCTCAATTTTTTATCATGTGCCTAATACGGATGTGCAATGTATTTTCATTTCTAAATTGTAAAAAAAGACATTAGAGCTCTTTTACCCAATTGTATACAGTGTTTCATAATTAGCGGCTTCAAGTGTGCAATTTGAGTCATCCACTCTAATGGCTCTAGTTGATAAGAGTGATTCCTCTCAACAATCATCCCAAAAGTTCCAAAATCCCAACAAAGGCTTCATTAATATTAACAATATCATAAAAATGTTGGTGCACAAAAGGTAGTTGCATCAAGTGTGGCTCCATTTTCATGTATTTTCAAATCATCTCATAATTTCACAACTCTTTACGAATATTAGCATAATGTTATTTTAGACACCTAAATTTGGTGAGGTGTACTTAATCAAATCAAATGGCAATTTATCAAATCAAATGGAAGATAATCAAATCAAAAGGGACTAAATCATATCAAATCAAAGGATCAATTAATAAATATATCAATTAATTAAATATAAGCCTAAAACGGATTAATTAAAGCTATATAATTTATTTAATCAATTAATTGTATAGTTTAAATCAAAAATCAAAATCAATCTATTCCCTTACATGGCTAATTTAATTAATTAATTGAATTGATTAAATCCTAATTTCCTTCAACAAAGGAGACAAGAATTCAAAGAGCCAATGAGAAACAAGGATTGAAAGCACATGGATCACTCCAAACTTTGCAATCTTGATCACTCATTTAACTATTCAAAATCCTCCCACTCAATTTGTCTCTTTGTCCTAACCTTTGAGACCACCATTTAAATGGTCTCCCCATTTGAAACCATTTGAAATCCTTCAACTCAACCATGCTTTGATCATGATCAACTTAACTCTACCCCCTACCCTTGGGAAATCCTATAAATACTATGCATTTTAAGAGCATTATCCTAGACATTCATGAGAAATTGCATCTACACTATAGAGAATTTTATCAAGAGCATAGCATTTGAGAGAAATTTGAGAGCATAATCGAACAAATTGAGAGCATAATTAAATGAATTGCATTGCAATTCGAGAGTTGAGAGCTAGATTAGGCATCATCATACATCAATTCTCATTCTAGGATTGTCACTGATGGAGATTAAGGTTGAGAGCTTCATTAGCATGCTTAGTTGGAGAGCCATGAAATGCTAAATATTATTTTGTCAATTCTTTGAGTTAAATTAGACTTTTATTTCCATATAATTGATAGATTTCAACTTAATTTCATGAAGGTATACTTTATATATACACAAATGGCACCCATCGTGGGGCTTTAGGCCTCTAATCTCCATTTTTCATCTATTTTTTGCATGTTTGTATCTTTTCTTGTCTATTTTGCAGGTTGCAGGCAAAGCGACGCCTATCAGCTAAATCTTCACGCATACAACCAGTAAATTCATGTCTACAACAAGTTCTTTCATCGCATACAGAAATAGAAGTAATGCCTTTGAATGCAAATTCATGTGTACAGTGAGTCAAATCACGCCTACAACATTTCTTCTACTGCGTGCTAGCTTTCTTATCTCACATTTTCTACTCTCTTGTCACGCCTGTGCATTTTATTTTACGTCTGTCAATGCTTAAAGTTACACGTAGTAACTTGTTAAATAACGCTTAAAGCACTTTAAAGTTGCGCGTAGACATCAGTAAAGCATCGCTTATAAGCTGTTAAATGACGCGTACAATTCTCTGTGTTTTCAAGTTGTAGATTATTAAAATCAGATAACTAATATTCTATGTTTTCTGTTTTACAGATGAACAAACATCCAAAGGTCCAAAAACCAGAGCAAAGAATCTGCAAAGAGAGTAAAGAGGTAAGAATTCTAAACAAACATGCAAATGAACTTCACAACTTGTCCATTTTGAATAATCTAGAAGAGGGAGAGAAATTGTATGAACATATTGTAAAAGTTGTCAAAGCTTACAAGAGCAAGTTTCCTTCATTGAATTAACACTAAAATTGATAGAATCCTTAATCATTTTGAAAATTTAGAAGATATCTTTCAGTTTTTTATTATTTCAAATTTCTTTGTTTTCCTTCATTGTGTTGGCTTTGTTGACTAACTTGTTGGTCGAGGAGATGGTGAGGGAATGATCACCACTAGGTGAGTTACAAATCAAGGAAAAATACTCAAAAATGTGCCTAGCCTTTGCTAGCTACATGGAAAGGTATTTTTCTAAACAAGCTTGCACTTGATCAAATTGTGGCAATTTCAATTTTCAAATCTAGATAATTAGAGCCTATTATTGTTTCCCAAGAAAGACACTAGGTATATGCTCTCAACTTTTCAAAGTTGATAAAAAAGCCAAACGTGTTGATTTTGGGGATAGAATTAAAGGTGGTAAATGAACAAAACACTTCAATTCTAAAAAGCTCCTTGTCAAGAGGTTAAAAATTTACAATTTGTTAAAGGTGTTTGGAATTGGAAAAAGTAGTAGGGATATGCTCTTCAATTTTTTGAGTAAATCAAACTCCCCAACCTACTTGATTCAATTCCTTTATTGCTTTCAATATGAACATGATAGAGCTTTAGAGGGCCTACCTCCTGAGAATATCCTTATGAGGACGGTGAGAGGGAACAACCCAAGTGGGAGACAATTACTATAGTCATGATAACATCTGAACCACTATAATATAAATGCATTCATCTTCAAAATAATTGAGTGAAAAATAAGTGTTAAGAATCTTCACCTCCTCTAGTAGTCCTTCGAGATTGCACAAAATCGTGTCTTTATGTGTGTGGGAGGCCCTTGTAATGAGGGTATAAGAGACTTTTCATTCGTTTGAACATATTTACATTTACAAACCTGGATACAGTAGCAAACCTACCTTGTAAAGCCATGATTAAGAGCCAAATTTGACTTTAGGTAGCTTGCTTGGAAGAGTTTCTTGTTTATACCTGTTATAACATTTGAGAACATACACTTTGTGTGGTTTAGGATATAGAAACAAAATTTTCTGTGTGTTGTGGTTGTTTCTAAATTTTCAAACAAGAACATCTTGGACATTTGATCACAAACATTAAATTTTTAAAAAATTCATCAAAAACAGTGACAGATAACTTTACCTGGTTAAGTGAAACATAACATTATTCTTTTCACGCATGTTAGCATTTATGTGCCGCCTACAACAACTCAAGAGGCACGTACTAAGTTTTAAGTTACGCATAGTCACTCTCCAAGTGTCATGTACAGTTGTGAAGTTGCACTTGCTAACATTTAAATGTCGTGTGTTGTGTCTCAAAGTTGTGCATAACAACTTTCCAGTAAGCGTGTAAGCAACTGTAAAGTCTCGCGTATCATCAAGCAAAGTCACGCGTACAGATTGACACAAAGAAACATGGGGCATTTCCCGAGGGTTTGAAAGAATTTTGAAAACACATTTGGATACCCTTTTCAGAGTACTTTGTGTCCAGTCTATCAGACAGATCAAATTCGTTCAAATATCTATGATGATGAATCTATTTGAAACACAAATCAATCCTATGGAAAAAAAAGATCAAAATTTCCATAGGTATCAAGATGAAGAAGCAACTGAAGAGGAAGTTGAGGAGGCATCCCAAGATCCCATATTTCTCAAAGTCATGGACAAAATTTTGAAGAGGGATAAAGAACCATATTTCTTACACTTAGCTCGATTAGGAGTTAAGCTTCCTCATAATTATGACACATCAACCTTAAAGAAGGATGAGGAAAAAGAAAAGGATACATCATATAACAAGCCATCATTACAATCAATATTTCCTTTTCTCTATGAACATGAGCCATCTATGTCTGCGTCTTCTTCAAACAAAGAGGCATTTAAGCACAAAAAACCCATCTTTGATCAAGAACAACTTCATTACCATCCTATCTTTGATAAAGAGAATGAAGAGAAAGATACTACTCTCAAGCAAGATCTAATGCACGAACCCCTATCTAGAAATGGTTCTCCTACAACTTCTACTTCTTCCACCATTCATTCATCTCCTAAAGAAGAAAAGATAGCCAAAATGCCTTCATTGAACAAAGAACCTAATTCTTTTCATGTTAATTATGTCTATCCTCAAGGGCTACCTCTAAAAGAAACCTAAGCTAACTTACATTTTTCTGCAAATCTTTTTCATGCCTCAAGGGTCATGGACCCCAAACCTTCATGTACTTCAATGCCTATTATACCCATTCAAAAGGATCCTACATCATTCCTTCAA
This sequence comes from Thuja plicata, assembly GCA_018584345.1. Lineage (NCBI taxonomy): Eukaryota > Viridiplantae > Streptophyta > Pinopsida > Cupressales > Cupressaceae > Thuja > Thuja plicata. The sequence continues at coordinate 406,141 of MU227829.1, read as the reverse complement.
TAATCACCCGTGCATACCCAAGCTCATATCTTGTCCTTATAAGTAGATCCATGTCAAGAGGATAATCCAAAGTTTGAAGAAAAAAAATCAATAAAGATCAAGGTCAAGATGTTATCCAATCTCCTCCCATTTTTTATGAAGGTCCCGTATCCATAGAATTTGATGATGATCCCCTTGCATCATTTCATTTCTTACAAGTTGACACCCTTCAAGGTAAAGAATAAAGTATCCTTCCAAGCTCTATATTTTGCCCACTTCCCAAGAAAGATCAAGATATCTCTTCCACTATTTCCAATGAACATATTGAAAATCAAGAGAAAAATACCCTCTCCATATTATCCAAAGATCCTTTTCAAGATTGAAATATCCCATAAAATCCTTGTCATACTCCTCCATGTTCATCTCAAGAAACTATCATTCCTCCAAATTCCTTGCATAATAATAAATCCCCTCAATCCTCAGTTGATCCTATCAAAGTTGTTCCTATAAAAGCTACTCATGAACCTATTGGTATAAAGATAAATCTTAAAGATGAGAACCTCGGCAATGAATCTCATTCCAAAGATGTTGATATCCCTTTCATGCCTTATCTCCCTCCATTCAAACGCAACCATATGCCTTCACCATCCTCCAAATCCATTTTGGGTTCCTATGTCCCAAAATGAAAGTCTTCATCCCTTCCATCCATATTGGGTCCATATATTCCTCCATCAACCATTCCTACCATTCATATCTCTCCACTCACTTACCCTACCATGTATCAAGATCAATGGAGGCACACATACTTGAATAATGTTCAAACACTAATCCATATAAACCCTCTATATTATTCCTATTCACCCACAATTCCCAAGTCTTTTGGAAGCAATTTGGATGTGCAACATAAAAATCAGAAATCTAAGAATCCACATGTGTATAAAGGTCATCATGTCCCATCTAATTGACATGTGAATGAAAAAAAAATAAAAAATCCAAAAGGCCACAAAGGTCCACAAAGCAAAAAGAAATATCCAAAAGGCCGCAAAGGTCCACCAAGCAAAAATCAAAATCAAAATGTGGGTTCCAAAATCCCTCGTTGAAGAAATGCATTCAAAAGCATCACAAAAGAAATAAAAATCAAAGACTATGTGGATTCCAAAGTCACTTTTGAAATACTTTCACACAAACGAAAAATCAAATTTGACATTCAAGCTTCCAAAGGCTTCCATCCTGTCTCCTTCTAAACATTTTTCACTTTCCAAGTCTACTTTGGGTTCCTATATCCCAAAATCCACTATCTTAGATGCATCCTCTCCTCCTTCATCCATTTTTCTTCCATCATTACACCACCCTTCAAAGTGTGTGTCAAATTTGATATTGCCAACATTTCCATCCACGACACACATGCTTCTTATCCTCATATCCATTATCCAACACATACTTTCCATGTTTCCATTCCTCTTATCCAATATATGGCATAAAACCTTAACCACCATCTACCTTTATCCTCCATATCTATCCTTTGTCATCACCTTATTGATATCTTTGAGCATCCTAGCCATATCTATGGTTCATTATAACTTATCTTTAAGAAAAGCATTGTTCAAAGATCCAGATGTTGGGGAAATATTGAAATACAAAATGAAAAAAAATTGAAAAAAAAAAGAGAAAAGTGCCTTGGTAAAAACCTGGTAAACAGGTGCCTTAGTAGAAAAAGTAAAGAGAAATAAATCTTTCCTATGGTGGAAACCACTTCTTGTGGCGCCTTGGACAAGTACCATGATGGAAACCTGGCAAACAGGTATCATGTGTAATTCCTCCTTCTTGCACTCTACAATTGGGGTCAAGTTTCATCCATGGTATCTTCCATCCTTCATCTTCCTACCATTTATCTCACTTACATCCATATTCCCTCTTTCACCTTTGATCTTGACAAGGTTGAACATAACCATGAGCATCAGGTATCCTGGCATCCATTATTCTTTCCATCATCCTATGTTGCATCCATGCTACCCTATCATGATATTTCTTATCCCAATTTCACCTTCATTATTCCTAAGACAGCCTTTCCATAATCCCAAATCATCCCCTCATAGCCTCCATCACCCCTTTATCCTGATTGTGCTATCCTATCCACATTATATCCAAATTGAACCTTTGGTCTTGATCGAAATGAAGAACATAAAGTGCAAAATTTGTTTTCAAAAAATTCTTGACATGTTCACTCTTTTGGACCACCCACTTTCATGACATCGGGTCATTATCCTATATAGAATTGCATCATTAACTTTCGTTGCTGATCCAAGACATGCTTCACATTGCTATATCCTTTTTTCCTTAGCTTGGGCAATTTTGAGGAGGTGGTCCTACAGGTCGCATTCACTACACATGTTTCATCCATCATGGCCTTTTAATTTATAAATCCATCAGCTTTCTCATCCATATTTCATGTCCTATACCTTACTAGACATTGGGGGCAAACCAATGTGATCTTGTTTGAGAGCTGGTAATTTCTAAAAAAATCAAAAAATCGTTAAAAATCCAAATAAATAAAAATCTAAAAAAAATCAAAACATTAAAAAATCCAAAATCCAAAAGTCTTTTCATAGAGTCTCTAAGCTGCATCTTGCATAAACCGACGTCATATTTTGGAAGTTTTCCCAAGCCCAATGCATTTCTTTTCAACTAGGGGCATTAATCCATGAGCAACATATTTTATCAAACCAGGCACCAATTCACATGAATCAATACATAAAACCAACCAAATAGAGACTTGAACCTTTGATTTACATCATTTTTCAATTCCTATATGATCCTGACACAAACGTAATCCTTGACCTTTTCAGAAATTATTATCAGGATTAAAAATTTGCAAAAACAATCACAAGATTAGAATGGATGGAATTCTATTTGGAATATGGATACAACAACAATAGAACTATGGTTTTGATGAGGTATTGAATTTTCAAGTCATGTCTTTCTAGCCAATCAATGATGTTCAACTAGATAAGCGATGATGAAAGAACGATATTTTTCTTGATTTCTGTTTGACTGTTTTAAGATTGATTCATTGAAATATGCAACTTTGTCTAAAGAGATTACCATCAAAGAGTCATCGAGGACATTTTGCATATAGAAGGGATTCAATATCTGTCTATCCTTGGTCATTTAGATCTCTCATATCTTAATGCCAACATCCACTTGCAACATTGAATCTGATGAAAGCGATATTCATATTCTCATGGTTTGCAAATCTAACCAGTAAGGGTTGTACCTTTTTCAGGTCCCAAAAATCTCAATGATGAAAATATCTCCTTTTGCATTTATTTTGCAAGAAAAAGTGACAGTTAGCCGCATTCATGCAGATTAATCTTGCATTGTAGTTGTTATGGGATTTACCCAAAAGGGGGTGGAAGTTGATCATGGTTACATCATCAAATGTATGATCCATCAAATGATCGATGTTACATCAAGGATATCATCACTATGCATCTGCTCACCTAAGATCAACCTAACCATATGATCATCTAGGGGAAACCTAACTTTGTTCATCACCTATATCTATATCTACACCTAAATCATATCAAATTTCCATATCTCTAAGCCTCTCACCATTAATGTTCCAAAGGAAGTCTATTTTTCAATCAAATCAAATATCAATCAGTCAAATCATCTAATTGATCATTTAACGTCAATCATTTATCCTATCATCCATTTGCTCATCTTGAGTGCATCAATTTGTTCATCTCTCTAGATCTTGAGAGCGAATTATCCATTTATCAAATCAATCCATCAACCTACCTATCCTATCAGATTTACATCAATACAACATCAACCAAGTGATTATGACTGACATCAAGTGATATCCAAACATCATCAATGTATCTAAAATATCAACAAAATTTTCTCAATCATAGCTATTGGCATCAAATTCTCTCATAACCGGGGCATTTTCAAATTGATTTTATCAGGAAACAAATCAAAATTTACCAAAATCAATCATCCAAATGATTTCGACTTATTTCCCAAGAGGGCATCATATCTGCATTATATTGGCATCAAGGATTCATATCAAGTTTTGTTTTTCAAATTAGGGGCAATATCCTATCAATCAAATCTGCATCGATCAATCATCCACATCTGGGGCACTAAAATTTTTCAATCGTTGTCAGTGGGACATTTTTCACATCAGCCATTTTATCAAATCAATTAGTCAATCGGATCAGGACATCGATTTTCTTTGAATCAATGTGCTTCGCACATCAATTCAAAGAGGGGCATTTGTAGACACCTAAATTTGGTCAGGTGTACTTAATCAAATCAAATGGAAATTTATCAAATCAAATGGAAGCTAATCAAATCAAAAGGGACTAAATTATATTAAATAAAAGGATCAATTAATAAATATATCAATTAATTAAATATAAGCCTAAAAGGGATTAATTAAAACTATATAATTTATTTAATCAATTAATTATATAGTTTAAATCAAAAATCAAAATCAACCTATTCCCTTATATGGCTAATTTAATTAATTAATTAATTGAATTGATTAAATCCTAATTTCCTTCAACAAAGGAGACAAGAATTCAAAGAGCCAATGAGAATCAAGGATTGAAAGCACATGGATCACTCCAAACTTTGCAATCTTGATCACTCATTTAACTCTTCAAAATCCTCACCACTCAATTTTTCTCTTTGTCCCAACCTTTGAGACCACCATTTAAATGGTCTCCCCATTTGAAACCATTTGAAAGCCTTCAACTCAACCATGCTTTGATCATGATCAACTTAATTCTACCCCCTACCCTTGGGAAATCCTATGAATACTATGCATTTTGAGAGCATTATTAATCCTAGACATTCATGAGCAATTGCATCTACACTATAGGGAATTTTATCAAGAACATAGCATTTGAGAGCATAATTGAACAAATTGAGAGCATAATTGAATGAATTGCATTGTAATTTGAGAGTTGAGAGCTAGATTAGGCATCATCATACATCATTTCTCATTCTAGGACTGTCACTAATGGAGATTAAGGTTGAGAACTTCATTAGCATGCTTAGTTAGAGAGCCATGGAATGCTAAATGTTATTTTTTCAATTCTTTGAGTTAAATTAGACTTTTCTTTCCATAGAATTGATAGATTACAACTTAATTTCATGAAGGTATACTTTATATATACACACTTATGTTGAAGTGTATTAATCCTAATGTTTTAAAACTTCCTCTCATCAAACTTATTGACCCTTGCTAACCATTTCTATCTTTCCATGACCCCAAATCCTTTTTCCAATATCATTGTCAGTATGGACATGATACTGAGAAGTGTTATCGTTTGAATCATGCTATCGAAGACCTTATAGATTCCAATACCATAATACTTGAGGGCGTGAATTATAATGGAAATAAAACCATTCCACCCCTAGTCAAAAATTACAAATCTATACTAATCCTTTGACTTCCTATTCAACCAATACAATTGAGAAAACCAATTCATTTCCTTCTACCCACATTGTTTCGCCTAGTCAACTTAATTCCATCAAGTTGATGTCATGTGTAGTATAATTAGAAATCTTTTTAATCTCAATGATCAATCCCAACCTAAACTAAAACCTAAGTCTAAACTTGATCCTTGAATTGTATTTGATCATATGGAGACTATTAAAGCACCCTGTTGGTGCCTAAAAATGATGCTTTGGATTTCCTATGGACTTCCCAATCCAATGCTGGGAAACCCAATTGTTTTTGCCAACTAACAAGTTCAACCAAATGGAGGTTTGAACTTTTGCAATTACGGCTCTGCAAAGCCAAGGCTAGTAGACCTGTACCTTAACCAAATCTGTTGATTTAAAGGCTTTTTATAGCAGATAACTGAATATAAAACTTGTGGATTCTCTCAAAATGGCAAACAAACTTGAGAGGACTCAAATTGTAAGTATCTCAATCAATAGTATATTGAATGCTGCAAAAACTAAAATGCTTTGATTAATAGTAAATGTTTTGACAAAAGGTATATAAAATGAAGTAGATTAAAGGAATAAAATGTCACAAAATTTAAACAATGAACTGAATGACTATATTCCAATTATTGATAAGATTAGTGCCTTGCTCCTACTTGGGCAATAGAGTCAATTCTATATCAATCCTATGTACACCTCAGAGACAGTTTTAATAACTTGTATATATCAAGACCATCATTTCAAGGGCTTCTACATGAATTATAATTGAAACCAGATTATACAGTTAGTTCTACTGAATTTAGCTCTATCTTTGAGAGACCAATAGAACAAAGGAAAGCTTGTCAACCACACCTTTCAACTGATGATCAAGCTGTATATATATTGCATATTACAAATCACATGGGAATTCAACACAATGAAACAATTTGTCTAAATAGATTTATCTGAGAGACTAAGTGAAAAGAATTGAAAACTATTACCATAGGTGAGAGAAAAAGCACTTATCTCTTTATTAATGTTGAAAAAATAGTGCATCAGAGTTCATGTTGCAGTTGTGATCAAATTCTATCCTATGAAAATTTGTATTGTATTGTATCTTATTGTTCTTTATTTGTTTACATTTTACACCACATATATATGTGGATGAATGGTTTTCACACCCCTTTAGGGTGAAGAGACACCAGGCTATGTTGAAATTTAAAAACTTCTTTTGAAAAAACTAATCAACAAACTAACTAATAACTACCTATCTTTCGGATTTGGCTTTGGATGAAAATCCAAAACAGATTGAACGAACATAATATTTTTACTAGAGATAGGAAATTGATTTTCCGAACTGGGTCTATTTTAGATTTTCAATTTTTGATCGTTTTCATTCTCTTTTGACATCATATTTATTGTGGGTCAAAATTCCAGCATCTCTGAAACATTCGCTTACATAATTTTGATTGTTCCTGCCATAGAGCTTCCTTCCTCAATCTCTCAATTTTTAATTGAAAAGTAATATATTTTTGTATCCCATTTCATGTACTCCATCATGTCATCAATTGTTGGGCATGGAGTTTAGGATGCCATTTTTAGAGTTTTATCACTATATAGGACTCTAAATTTTGCCAAAAATTTAAAGCTCCAACACAGTCGATGGTCCTCTTTACATTTTCATAAAAATAGTGATAAGTTGTCTTGCGGAATATTAATTGGTCCTACTTGCATGGTGAATGTTATAACTAAGGAACACATTTTTAAAATATAATTTCATAAATAATCCTATGAAAAATATGATGTGTTGATTAAGACAATGGTTTTATTTTTCCTACACATGGTTCCATTACCCTTCCCATAAAAGTTGGTAAGAAATGCTTAGATGTCACCTTTGTTGTCATCTCAACTTCTAATAAATTTTAAGTGAGAATTAGACTTCTTGGCTCACTTCCATGAAAGCTATTGTTTCTCCTATCCATAAGTGCCTTAAGTTTTCCCAAGGTGGATAAATTACCACGATCAATCATAGTCGCTATCAACATTTAGCAAGTCATGGGAACTTTTACCTTGATTTCTTTTGGCCTAGAATGCCTCAACCTTTATAACCTCATCAAGATCATTTATTCATATGTTACCAAAACCAAAAACACAAATTGATTTCCAAATTGAGAAACCCTAAGGATGTCCCATCTCCTTGTCCTGGACCTAGACTCCCTACACCTTCTATTCCTCCTTATGCTTTTTTTCCACAACCTATATCTTACAGATGATCAACAACCTCTATCTTTGAATCTAGTAAGATTCATTACATTCATCCTCTTAAGGAAGAAAAGGATCCCATGTTGAATGATCCTAAACCTTACCAAAATATTAAGTAAAACTAAATGCAACAGATGTGTTCATGACCACCACTGTATATGTTGTACTATGACATTTGAGATTGCTTCCTAACCAATTTATTCCCCTAAGACACATCATAATGCTTTGATTCTCTTTGACTAATCTATGCATGGCCTAAGGGAGGAAGTGGATCTTAAGAAAATTAAGCTATCTATACATGATTCTATCTTTCACATTAAGGATCCTATTGTGATTAACTTAGATGATGAAGATACTCTTGATGATGATGTTAATGTTAATGAAGAAAATATTATTGATTCTAATCATTTTGATGATATATATTAGGTTATTAAAATTGATCATGAATTGTTTGCAAGATTTTTCAAAGCATTATCTCCCACTCCTTGTGACAAACAAAGTGACTCATCATTAGAGTATCGTTCTTGTTTGGAATTTTTAGTGGCTCCATCTATTGTGCTCGGCGTTTCTCCTCTCACATGATTTCCACCTTCCCTAAACATATCCAACAAGAAGGGTTGGCAGATGATACACTTGAATATATCCTCTTGTGTAGTGGATTCTTTAGTGTGTTTTCTTGTTTGTAATGTGCGTCACCTAGGATCTGTTGCTTGTTTGTTATATGTTTTCATTAGATTTCTTTAAATGGCCCTTATTGCCTCGTTGGCACAAGGTGATAAAGGAATAAAATTTGTTGTGACATTCCTCTATTTGTATCTTATTTCTTATATATTTCTTATATATGTTATGTTGTACAAGTGCTATTGTCATTAATGTGCCTTTGTATTATCTGATTGGGGACGATGCAAAGTGGTATCCGCCATCATTATTTTTGGTCTCTGCAATGTTGCCCCAAAAGACTTGTTTTTACATCTTATGTGATCTTCTTTCATTTTTCTTGTAGTTATTATACCTTTGAGGGATGGGGTCAATTCATTACGATTATTCTTGATATAGATGAGTTATCACATATACATACTGACCCTAGAGTTAGTAGATCCCTTGTGTTCTCTTTTTGTTATGTGTTTTATTCCCTTGATTTGTCCTTATTTGGGGACATGTCATAGTGGAAACATGCTTGTCTTCTGGGAGCATGTATGCTACTTTAACACTATTCCTCTCGTTAAGGTGTATGTAATTGCTTTAACGTGGGGCATACACTTTGCTCTTTGTTACACATTTTTCACAAAACACAAAATCCAATTTTGCAATCAAAATTTATCAAATTACTTATTCTATCGATCCTAAATCCTCTTGTTAACCCTTGTGTAACATTATTCAATGAATCCATATATCCTCTTTTATGCCCTTGCGTATTATTTAGCAGATTTATTTGGAAATAATGTTTTTCCTTGAGGCAATCCTATTTATGGCGGATTTCCTTGTATACAATGCTTTGGTTGGTTATCTTGGGATGGGTTGACTAGCATAAAACAACTTGATAGACCTCTCTCTCTCTCTCTCTCTCTCTCTCTCTCTCTCTCCACAGTAAGTTTTATCTTAATAGGCTAGTTTGGAATGTTGCATTTCTCTTGTCATATGGATGTTTCTTTTGTCTTGGTTTTTGACTGCTAAGGACCTAAGTAATTTGGAAACTTGGTGTGATCCTTATCTCTTCGACCTTTATGAGAGGCTCTTTCTAATTCTTTAGTCTACATGACCATGAGTATGCAACAAGTTCATACTCCTGCTAAAGAGGGAGCTAAAAGTAGCATCCTAAATTGTAAGAAGAACAATTGTAGTCCTTTTCTACAACTCATTTTAGTGTTCAAGGTGTATATGTATTTATTTATCTTTTTCCTATGCATTTAACTAATTAATATTTTAATATTAGTCCATTTATCAATTAAATTTACACAAGAGGCCTCCTTTAAATATGGTGTGCCCCTCTAAATTAAGTCCTCTAATTGTAATTAATTAATTAATTAATTAATTAATTTAATACAACCCCTTTATTAATTCAGTGTTATCAAATCTCTATGAGGACCCTTAATTATGGGTGTGTCTCATTTATTATTCAATCATTTCCCTCCTCTCTCATACATAGGCCCTAGTTCAAAATTGGGTGGCCTTTTGTGTTCATTTCAATTTCAAACCTGATTTCATATAATTTTTTTGGGATTCATATTTCCTACTTGGCTCTCAATTAAAAGTTTAGTCCTTTTTGCATGGAATAGGATGCCCAAAAAATTACGGGGTGAAATCGGTCACCTCATACCTTGAGAGGCACCTTGTTCCACTTAAATGTGGCCCAATTTTAAACTGGAGAAAACTCTTGGGTTTTTAGTAGGATATTCAAATCCTCGTCGACCCTCTTCAAGGGACCCAGAATGGATTGGAGAGATATAAAAGAAAGATTACCTCCCTCATTTTGGCATCTTGTAATTCAATCAAGCATCCATCCAATTTTAAGAAATCAAACATTCAATTCAAAGAAATATATTCACATTGATATTCAAGCATGAAAGATAAGGAGTGAAGTCTAGATTAAGGCATTTGTGAAGGCATCCAAGGTCTTATTTTCTAGATCCAAGTCCAAGACAACATTGCAAGTATCTTTGTAAGAAAATTCCACACTTGTGAAGGTATAATATTTCATTAAAGCCTCTGCTACTAACAACATGTTATTTCCTGTATGCAATTTAAATTCAATTTCAAGTTTAATTCCTAAATAGTGGTTTGATTAAGGCAACCCTCTTTCTCCCAAAAAAAATCTTTTTTTTTTTGTGTGCAGGTGACAAGTGGTGAAGATTCGAGATCAACTAAGAGTAGATATGATAATAGGTTATAGGTGCAAATCCTTTATTAGACTTCACTGGGACTAGGGTGCCTCTCAGGATCTTTGGCAAGTCGGGTTGTCTTGTACCATTTAGGTCACCCCATTCCTACCATTTTCGATTAAAATTTGAGTTATAGATTAGTCTGTGTTTCTATTTTCCAGATATGATTTTGCAATTCAGTTTATTGTTCGCGGTCTATCTATGTTCAATTCATCGTAGTTTTTCCCTACATCTTTCATTTTTGCATTCTTCTTATACATTATCAACTTTCAACTCAAACGGAAGGAAATTTTTTGCATCCGCTCAGTGCTTGAGTGTCCTTGAACCTAGTAGATTTGTAGTACCTACCATGTTGGCATCTTGTTATGTGCTTAATCTTTTGATCCAAGCTACACTCATGTGTGTGTGTGTGTGATACTTCAATTACTCATCTATTCTTTTATACATATGGTATCATTGTTGATGTGAGTAGTTGGTTATTCAGGTGATTTAGTAGTGATCATATATGAATGATGTGTATGCCAGTGATGTCATGATGTTGTGTGATGATGAATGGATGCATTTATATTTCACTGTGATGTTTTTATTTTGAGACTAAAATACTCTTATATTTTATGACCTTGTATATTATCTTCTGCGCTATGGATGGATTTATTAGTTCTCACATGCTTTATGGTCATGAGGATAATGATATGGTTATACATTAGAGATTTGATATTTTACAGAATATGTGATGAAATGGAGATGCACATGTTAGATGATTGGTATACATATTTCTTGTGAGACATGATGACGTTTAATTTTATGCTATGAGTTAGATGGTTGTTTATGGTTATGATTATATTATTGTTTTATAGAACACAGTTGATGTGTTTGTATGAAGAGGGATGAAATTGTTAGATCTACACGATGTCTCGATCCCCTTCGTTGTTTGCTATTACTTATGTACATATGCTTCAACTATTATACTAACATGGACAGGTACCGGGCGTCAACTTCCCCTGAATTAGCAAGGATGAGCCTGCCCAAAAATATATAAAATAACCCCGACGGTGGTTAAATATGGAGGTAGTGATGTGGCCAAAATATATTAGCCAAAATTGTCATTCTAGCTTTAGGACGACAATTTTCCCCTGAGACGCCTATACCTGCCGGTTGCAATGAGGTGACATACGACCATGAATGTTATGTTGGGATTGGTTTTATGTGTTGTGTAATCCCATGTTGTAATTCAATTATCTCCTTGTTCATTGCCAAGATGTATAGTGCAACTAGTTTATGTGTCTGGGCGTAATTATCGTAGCCGACGAATTTTAAAAGGGGTTTTATTATATTGGGATTTCCATACTTTATTTGGAGCTTTGGTATTTACCTTATTGTTGATGAAATTTTATTAAGAGGTTGGTTTTATATTTTATACTAAAATTTTATGTTATGGGGGATTAAATTAAAAAGGGCTTTTTATTGATTCTTAATCAACTTCATTTTTTTAGAGGAATTTGGAGAGTTTTTCTCAAAATAGTCTTGGAATTTTGAAATTGAAGGGAAAGGCATATTTTTTTTGGTAACAATTTTATGGGCATTGGATTCCTTGGTGCATTTCCTCCATTCTTTCAAATTTTCAAATCATTCGATGGAGGATTTTGCAAGTTCTTAGTGTTTTGAGGGTTTCTTGAGAAGTTGGAAGGTATGTTTTTTCTTCCTCATCCTTGCTTGGGTTAAATTTATTTTTGGTGGTGTATAATTTATTTAAATTATTGATTTTAGACTTCTATGGATGAGATTAATGGATTGTGGAGAAAATTTAGGAATTTGTATGCATTTTGATGGATGAGGGTATGAACCCCATTTTTAGGGTTGGGGATTTCATTTTTATGCTTTTGGGTAATGTGAATGCATTTTTGGCATGTGTTTGATGTAAGTTCAAATAGGTTTTGTCAGTTTCTTGAGATTTGAAAGTTCATTTTTTAGTGAAATTTAGGCTTGTCATGCCCAATCCGAGTTTGAGGCTTGTGAATGTTCATGGGTAGTCCCTTTAATTGTGTAATGGTGTTATTGTGTTATGTAAGGGCATTGTGGAATTTATGGAACCCCCTTTGTTTGTAATTCCACCCTTGTGAGGTCTCAAATGGGTAATGTGCAAGCTTGAATTGAGAAAATGGCTCTTGTGTATGTGAGTGAATGCCCTTGGATCACACCACATGGATGAGATGGTTGTATTGTGTTGTGAGATCTATCGGACCCCTCTCCATGCTTAATTTTAAATGATGAGACCTCTTATGGGTTGTGAGTGTGTGTATGTTTGAGTGGGTGTCAAGTCAACCATGGGAGTGGCTCTCAATGAGGGGATCAAGGCACAAAGGGGCCACCAGGGTAACCCATTGATGAGTACTAATCAAGTGAAAATATAATTTACATAATAAAATAATGGGGCTTAAAAATACTAACTAAGAAAGAGTAATGCTAATTGTGTAGGCCCAGGTATACCAACCATGGTGGACACGAGTGTACCGGCCATTGAGATACCTCCTATGTGCTTGTGGACACGAGTGTATCAGCTACAAACATAGTGGACAAGTACCAGGGTGTACTGGAACGTCGATCATTGTGTCTCCACAAGATGATAGCTTTGTGATGCATGGGCCAGATGGACATACAGTGATTCTCTCATTCTTATACATCACACTTTCTCAGATTTCCCTATGAATTAGAAGCTTTGTGATGATCATTCTGTGTAGTCTTGTTTTTTGTAACAACTTGTCTTGGCTTGCGACTCACTTGGTTGTGTGTGTGCATATGACACCTTGAGTCAGTGTGATCTTGGTTGTGGAGAACATTGTGTTGTGGATCCTTGTGTGTGCATACATGTATGTGAACCTTGCTTGTGTTGTGTGAGCCACATAGTTATCTCTGTGGCAACAATGGGAGAGGGCTTGAGGGTTCCTCGTGGTCGGGTAGCGTGACCAACCGTCATTGGGGACTGGTGAATAGGTTTCGAGCAGTCCCAGATAGTTCTTGCAACCCTTCTAGACTTGTGGCTTATGACTTGTATCATTGTATTCATTTTTATGTCTTGTATCTTTATGTTGTACTTTGACGACATGTACTTGCTTATTTGGACACTAATTTGTAATGCTTCTTTAGATAACATGGGTTATAAGAACATGGTATGGTAGTTATCATCATGTTTATATATTGTTGTAGATTATGATGTAGCACTCTTTTTGGATGCAAATGGATCCCCTCAAGTATATTTTTGACAATACTTTGTAAGTATAAACGATGTGGTCATAAGTTAGCCTTTTAGTGAGAATCCTTGTGTTTGTATTGACCTTAACTGTATCTATTATGTTGGATTAAATCAGATAGCCCTTATGGCTAAGTGTTGGCCTTAAATTTTGCTTTGAAACCTTGTTTTGGACCCTAGGAAGCTAGATCGGTGTTTGTGTCTGCTTTTGGAGCCTCCGATTTTATGATTGAAGTTGTCCAGACTCTGAAAATTGACTAACTTTGGATCATGCCTCTGCTTCCCCAATCAGCACCTTTGCTTCCTCAATTAGCGCCACCATCTCATTGGACTGAGACTTTCTCAGTTTTACCAGGTAATTACTGGAAATTGGCACCTGAGCAAAGAGGATCAGTGTTTGCGCCAATCACCGTTTGTGCTTGCTCTGGCACCTCCGCAAGATTATTTTTGTGAACCTTCTCGTGGATTCCAAAGTGTTTCTAACTTGCATCCTTGGCATTTCCTAGTTGAATCTTACCCGACTCATTGGTTTTTGGAATGGTTAATTATGGTATAACCTCATGACGTGATATTATCTTCGACTCTAGAATTCACTGCCATTAGACCCTTGGATGTTTTGAATGGATGTTCCTTCTTTTATGAGTGCATTAATGATATGTTATTCTTGATTTGGTTATGTTAAATTAAGTTTATTTGGCGAGTTTAATGTATTTAAGGTAAAAAAATTAAAAATTGTTACCGTCTTGTTTATTCATAGTTGGCTTTAATCCAAGGGTTTCATGGCGGGGCATTAAAGGATCATATTTCTCTCCAATGTATTATGGAAGCAAATTTAGGGTCCAAGCTTCCTAGTTTGACTGTCCATCCTAGAAATTGCCCCTTTGCATCCTATTTTCTTTTATCACATATCTAAAGTTGTAACAATGTAGGAATATTAAATAGATTGGTGTTGTGACTGGTGTCTTTAAGAGTTTGAAGGATTCCCAACATGTGCAGCCACAACCTCAAGTTCTCGATGAGCCCAATGAGACATAGTAGACGAAGATAGTGGAGGATTTACCTTAACTTCTAAATGCAACTTAGCAATGGTGGAAGTGAATCCTCAAGATGAACCCTACAAGTAGAAGAAGCTAGAGGAAAATATTCTAAGTTGCTATCATCTAAATTTTCTATGGATGAAGGATTAAAATTTGAGGATGAATTAGGAATTATTTCCTCAAAATGAACACTAAAAAATTAATGAGGAGTGCATGTGTCTCAAGATACAAAAATTGATGGGCTAGAAGCCTAGCTCAATTAGCAAGAGCTCCCTATGGTAAAGTACACGGTCACAAGGTCCAATCTCCCCTAGCCCACGTGGTAGCAGAGGATGTGTCAAGCCAGCATCACTGGTCACATTAAAAAGTTTACCCAGTGCACTACCGTTTATAGGGGTGCTATACCTAATTCTTGTTGTCTTATAAAAAAAAGATCTAAAAGTTGATATCCTTTGACATCATCTAGGTATCCCACAAAGATGTAGGGCCAAGTTTCAAGGTTTCAAGGAATGTGTGTCCATTTAGGTGAGCTAAACACTTTGAAATTCCACAGAACAAGTTTCCAACCACACCAAGCTTCAAAGGGAGTGATGTTGTTCAATGATTTATGGGGAACCATATCCTGGATGCAAGAAACATAATTGATAGCTTAGCCTAATATTGAGGTGCAAGGAAGTGCACATGGATTGTGTAACTAATAATCTCTTTCAGGGATGGATTTTTCTTTCTTACACCATTCTACTTTGTTTAGGTACATTGTGTTGAAGATCATCCCCTTCACGAGTGTGAAATCTCTCATAGCTTTGATTCACATATTCTCTACCATTATTAGGGCAAATAATCTTGATGTACTTTTTAAATTATTACTCAACTTGACCCTTGAAATCTTAAAATATATCAAAGAATTCAACCTTTTACCAAGGGAAGAAGACTCGTGTATGTAGAATAATCATTGACGAAGTTGAGCAAGTAACAAGCTTTTCTCAAAGACAAGGATGTAAAGATACCTAGAAAACCACAAAGATATGGTCCCTATGTGGTTTTGTGTATGTTCATGCACTAATGTTGGTATGAAACAAAAACTTGATTCAAATGCATTTGTTATTGTTGTATTGTAATTGGAGTAAAATTAAAACATAATCTCAATGAATGGTTATCATTTAAAAATAAGTTAAGTAATCTCATATAAGAGAAGAGGATGAAATATCTCCATTTTGGTGAAAAACTATGGGCCTTTAATTACCAAAAGTGATATGTGAATAGGGTTATCATGAATTAACCCTTGAGGATTAGGTTTGGGTCCTATCTTTGGGAGTTTACCATATTCTATAATGAGTATGCAATTTTTGCACTATAATTGTGGTCAAATAGGTTATGAAGTTGGATCATCTAATTAGATAGAAGATGCTTGTTTATTAAGTAGGACATGTGAATTGGAAATCAACTAGTAGTGACCAAAGGGTAATTATTACAAACCTTTTAAATCGATTAGTTATTTTTGTCTTATCCATGGCCTTGGTCAAGAGTAGTTTACTCTCCTAAGCCTCCTACTAGATTGGACTGGGCCATAGAGTGTACAATAATCCACCAAATTTCATTTTTAAATTTTAAATACTTTGTCATCTGTAAGACAACAATATTGGAAGCTAACCATTACTCTCATCTCACATGTCAAATATATTGAGTTAAGCAACTAGGATTATGTATTTATAGATAATCCTAGGTCATTATTATGACAACTAGAAAGTATACCATTGTAGAACTAAACTTTGAAATTACATTTGCTCATAAACCATATTTAATTGCATGATGCTACTCAAACACATATTTATCAATATGTATATTACATTGTTTGATCATGAACAAATTTTATATTACTTCTAATTGGTTTGATTGGTAGAAAGAAAGTCTAAGGTCTTCTTTCTACCTACAATAGACCCCAATACTCTTGTCATAACAAAAAAAATTTGTCGAAAGGCACAACCACATCATAAAAGACATTAACATACAAAGTTACATCATTAAAGGCATTAAAAGACAAAGTTACATCATAAAAGGCGTTAACAAAGAAAGTCACATGATTGGGACTACCCATGATTGGGACTATACTATGTAGTGTGATCTAGTCTTAGGCCTATCTAATTGGTACAATCAAGTCTACGTTACAATAATAATTGAAAGAGATAGATGGTTTTATATTCCAAATCATATTCCAAGCGTTGATGACAAATTACAATACATCAACAAATCAACATCAAAGTTCAACATACTACCTATCGTTTCTCAAATGCATCAATCCATTCTCTTAATATATTTTGAATTGTCTAGATTACTTAATTTTTTGATTAAAATATCAGTGCAAGAATTTTGAGATGTAGACATTCTTTTTACACAGTAAATTTACCCCTCAACCTACTTCAATGCAATTACATCTTATAGATGTATATTAAATTATAAGTTCAGTCTTCGCCAAACTTATAATCCATATTAATACACTTTTCATTAATAAATATAAACCATATTAATTATTAAATAAAATAATATATTTAAAAGACAACTATGATGATGAAATAATAAAATATGAAATTACAATTTCATAAATATATAATTGATAAATAAGTAAATAATTTATAATTAATAAAATGTCTAGTATTGTAATATTTTCTTTTATTTAAAAAACTATAAACCTTAGAACCAATTCTATCAATTGAGCTGGTAACTAGGGTAGCCTCACATTACAATAAGCTATCTGTAGACCTATATAGAGATGGTCAGCTATCTTCAACTGTAAAAGAACCTTTATTTCGTTCTTTTTTTTATTTTGATAATTGAACAAAACTACGAATAGTGAAGCTGTGGATGCCCTAACCTCCACAATATAAAGATAATGTCAAAGGTGAATAGAAGCTATATAAAGATAATCTCGAAGGTGAATAGAAGATAAAAGCTATGTGGGATGCTGCAAATTTACTCTTGCCAATCTTCCTTTCAGAATCTTCACTCCCATATATCTGCACAATCACAAGAAAATATATATTTTTTAATATAACAGATCATAGAATTTGATTAAAAAGGTGAAAAAATAAAAAACATATATATAGTCAATCAAATCCAGAAACAAAATTTGTAACATGACTGAGAAACAAAATTTGTCTGTTCAAAGTGAGGGAAGAAAAAAGAAAGCACACCTTCCAAGCATCATGACAGTAGCCTGAGGGTTAGTTCCTGGAGAGAAACGAAAAGTGGATCCATCAATGACTCTAACACCATCTGCTCCAATGAGTCTATATTCCCCATCAACAACACTACCCACCTGACATCCTCCATGATAATGCCAAATTGATGTCACAGTGTCCTTACAGTACTGCTTTATTGATGCAAAATCCTCTGTTCTTCGCGGAATCAAGTTTACTCTATATTGAAAGCTTGATTTCATAATCTGGGTCAGATTCATGTTGGGGGAGAGAATTTTTTTCATAGGGTGGGACATTATGACCTTTTGTATGGTCTTTATTCCTTGCACACACCTCTGCAGATCTACTGGGTGTTCAAAATAATTGAATCTCACAACCGGATTGTCTTCAGGATTGGTACTGTTCAATCTCAGATAGCCTCTGGAACGTGGACCCTTCACCTTCTCTAGAATAGTTCCTTGATTTTTCACTGGTTTCTGTTTTCCACCATACAGTACAGAATCCATATTACTCACTCACCCATCAAATTAGATATACATCAATACATCAAGATGAAATGAAGAATGTTAAGACATACCTTAGTGGTGGATGCAAACCCACTGGATGCCTCTATGTAGGTTCCAAATTTGGTGATACCCACTACCTGTATGAGGGACATACTGGTTGGAATTGCAGTGGGAATGAAAACTGAATTCAGAGGATTATCAGCCATACCCTTCCCCACTGCTGAATGATTCATTATCACTCGTATTCCCAATGACTTCAATTCCTCTGCAGGCCCAATTCCACTCAGCATAAGCAGCTGTGGGCTCCCCAGAGCCCCTGCAGAGATTATGACCTCACTGTTACTTTTCTTCAAAAGGACTCGGTGCTTAGACCCATCTCTGTCTCTGAAAACAACCCCATTCGCTTTTGGCCTTGTTTTACCTGCAAACAACATTCAAGTGTTACTCTGATCTTTCATATGGAATATCTTAGAATTAAAGGTCTAGTCGAGTATAAGGTCTTGATATCATAAAGAATGAATTGGATCCTAGATCACAATCATACTTAGAAACATTTTGGTGGAATGGATATGTTTCAGCGATTTCGGTGAAATGGGTATGTTTCATTCCAATTTCAGTGGAATGGTCATCTTTCAGCTGAGGTCTGTGATAGCAGGGAGGATCATATTTTGAGCGATTTTGGTGGAATGAGTATGTTTCAGCAATTTTGGTGGAATGGGTATCTTTTAGCTATGGTCTGTGATAATAGATTTCTCTCAATCTTTAACAACTGAAACAAGTTCAATCTAAAATTTTGGTGGACTGGATAAAGTTCGAGCAATATTATAGAATGGGCATCTTTCAGCTGAAGTCTGTGATAGCAGATATCTCTCAATCTAATTCTCAACTGAAGAGGTTTCAATCCAAAAATCCGTACTCCATATGAAGAACTAAAATTCAAATTCATTGAGAATGGTAAAAAGGAGCTGTAAATTACCTTTGGTGGCAAAAAGAATGCGTTGAACTGTTGCATACAGCAAAACTTTAAGTTTTCTTGGATTGGCAGATTGAACAAGAATATCAGCAGCTGTAGAGCGATATCCAGTGCTATTAAAAAGTGTCCCACCAAGCTTGGTGCCAGGGATGTGATCATATGTGAAACCATTGTAAGGAGAAACCCCTGCTTCCATGAGACCTTCTGCTACTGAAACCTGCCATTTGTTTGGGAGCGGCCGATGGGCTACCATACTTTCCACCCAACGATAAGACTGCTCCACCAGGGGTGCATCCAATCCCATGGCTCTCACCTCACTTGAACTCGCACGACTGTAGAACCCTGCGTTGAGACAGGTGCCTCCTCCCAGCACTCTTGCTCTCGCACTTACCACCTAGCAAACTCGCAGGATTTCAGACACAATTGAGAAAACTAATAAAAGGAATTGAAATTTGGGTATGCTTACCCTAAAGATTTGAAATTTAGACATGTTTGCCCTAATAAAAGGGTTTGAAATTTGGGCATGTTTACCCTAATAAAAAGAGTTGAAATTTGGGCATGTTTACCCTAATAAAAAGAGTTGAAATTTGGGTATGATCACACTCACCCCATCCTCAAATGTGATTTCTTGGGTGGGCGAATGGGGCGATTCGCAGTCCAGCAAATTTGTATGAAAATTATGAATCTGCGTTATGTTTTCGTTACTAAATGGGGATCCACCTCTCTCCAAGAGAAGAACAGACATATTCTGAGACAGAGTGGCAGCCAGAGTACACCCTGCTGTGCCTCCCCCAACAATTATATAATCGTACTTTAACTTCTTCCATTTCCCGCCCTTCTTGGCTTCTTTCACAAAAGAATGCTTTGCCCCTGGCCAAAAACAAAACCAATAAGTAAGAACATTCAATCTGAGGATTTGTCATGTAAGATGAGAAAAAACAAAACAGATGATATTAACCAACCTTTTGCAGAAATGCAGAGGAAGTCATGGAAGAGGAGAAGGAATATAAGCACCGCGCTTGCTTTAATGCCCATCTCAGCTCCCTTCATCTCTGTGAAGGCAATCAGTCAGGATTTACTCACTTATGTATTCAAATTGCCGCAAAATTAGTTTGAACGTAAGCATTCTACTTAAATGTGGCAGGTTTCAATCATTCTCATTGTATGTGAGACCTTCCTAATTATAGTAGGCACCTTGCTATTAAACTATCAAATCTTAATATCTTAAACAAAACCAGATGGGTAGTTGGATGTTTTAAAACCATGGAAATTGGCATTCTTATGATTCTAGAAGAAGACTTGTGGACACCGAAAGACATTCAATCCATTTTCTCCATCTCGACGAACATTTCTCTTCTTCAAGAATCTATAAACACACCGACTTCCAGAGTATCCCCATATTGAATGCCAACTGCTTTGGACAGGGCAACTGCGTACAGCATTAGACAAACTGCTCTATCATCATTGAAGAATCGAACGACCAAAAAGTCTCAACTGGTAAATGTAGTTTTCAGGAACCACTTAGGATTGGATCGTTACCTCATTAAAGTGTGTTCCGTGGGAACAGCGAGGAATGCGGGAAAGATGAAGTGAACTCCCTGGCCGATTTAGTCTTCAGAATTAAACCTCATCCACCTACCCACAGTCGGCTCTACTCTCCTCTGTTCTTCAATTAAATTAGGTTGTACTAGAAGAATTAAAAAAAAAAAAAAATACAAATTTGTGTTTAATTTTTTTTTCATTTTTATATTATTGTGGAGGTGGATTATGAAAATCAAACGAGTGAAAATTATACAAAAATTTGTCTGGTATGTCAAATTAGGTTTTTGTACTATCTTGTATGATATTGTTATTATGTGTGAAGAATAGTCGAATCAAGGTAAACATGGCTCAAAAGTTGTATTGTGCTTTTTTAAATAAAGGGGAAAGGGGTCAATAGTTGTGCAAACTCACTTTGTCAACATGTACGTAGGACCGAATATTATTAGCACAAGTGAGTGTACCAACAAGTGCTTGTACAACTAGTGGTCCCTCTCTCCCATGCATTTTACAACATTGTACATTCTAAGAGTTTATGCTTTTATGCATGTTAGGACTTTTCTTTGCATAATTTATCAAGTTAAATACTAAAATTTCTAGTGAAACATTATTGTTTCATGAGGGTTGTATAGGTATGAGTTGTTATATATAGATATTTTATGCTTTTTGTACTGATAGAAATTAATAGAATGAAATCATGTCAACCTAATTGGTTGAGTACGATTGATGAAGGTGATGAAGGTGATAGGAGTGAGGACCCAATAGTTGAACATGTTCCAATAGTTATGACATTTTTTTTATTAAATGCTTGACAATTTCAATATTATGGGATAAGTAGTTGTGACTTTAAAGTTGTTAGTGTTGATCATAAGTACTTCAAATTGAATGAAATGTATTCATTGATTTCAAAAAGCAACAAATGATCTAGGGGAGAGGAGCCAACACTTGAGCATGTTCCAATTGTTGTTATAGCACTCGTGGATTTGATGCCCAGGATTTTCACAATATTGCACTAATAAGTTTTGTGACTTTGAAGTTGTTAGTGTTGATGATGACTACCCATAATTAAGTGAAAGGTGTTCCTTAGATCTAAAAAGAAACAAATCTTGTTATCCCACATAAGCACACCAATAAAAAATGACTTAGCGCACAAGTATAGGTCTCACATTTTTTTGGTATTTTTAGACACCTTGACAAATAGCATGATGATGTGGCATTGTATTCAAAGATGTGGTTATGAAACCTTAGTTATAAGCAGGGGAATTCCCAAGTAAGTCAAAAAAATGGGAGTGATTTGAAATTTCCATGTAGGATTTTGAGAAGCGCAAAGTTAGGGTGCACTCAACTACTGGGTCTCTCCCCCAATGCCATGTCAGCCCACCAACAAAATATGACTTAGTGCACAATCATTGTTCTAACTATATTTTGGGGTCATTTTAGACACCTCAACAAAAATATGTTGTGGTGATATCATATTTGATTATGTGGAATTGAAAACTTAGTTTTATGTAGAGAGCTTGCTAAGTAAGTTGTTGTGAAACATAGTGATTAATTTGAAATTGCAACGTAGAATTTTTGGAAGCACAAAGTAAAGTGCTCAACTTTTGGGTCCTCCTTGGTATGTTTCATAATAAAATCATCCATCAAGACTAAAGTCCACCAAATATATTATAAAAAAAGATAGAGTTAGGATTATAGATACCTTAAATACATTAAACTTTTTTTATGGAAGAGAATATATTATGGAAAATAAAAAGCAATGAGAGAACTTGAGGCAATAATTGGAAGGTTGAGAGATCTGTCAAGAACAAATGCTCACATGTCTACACTCAACACTTCACTAGATAGTATCTGTGAGTAGCAAAATCAACACTTGGTCAAACAAGAGGGAAGAACAACACTTGGTCAAGCAAGAGGGAAGAACAAAGATAATTTTGTGTGTGCAAATTATCAAATGACCAAATAAAACAAATATATATATATATATATATATATATATATATATAGAGAGAGAGAGAGAGAGAGAGAGAGAGAGATCCAACTTGTGTGCATTGTTCAATGACTCATAAACTAATGCATTCATACATGATGCTTATATGATGTTCCCTATCTTTTGGTGCCACCACCAAGGGATAAGGAATAATTTTTGGGATAAATGGTGGATGATTTTTAACTATCCTTCATGTCATAACAATGAGGTCCCCCAATACTTAAGAAAATTCTATTGTGAGTTTGTCTTTCATGAGATCCTAAATTTTTGACATGCATGAGTTCCAAGCTAGAGGCGGAGGCTTTGCATGAGATGAAGTGGGGGCACAACATGTCCAAAACCAAGCATCAAAACCTCTTAGTAGACCAAATTAGTAGCATTTCATTGTCACGTATATTGTGTAGGAGTGGGTTGAGGTCAAGATCCTATAATCCTATATCATCCTAAGAAGTTAGCACCAATAATTGGAGGTTTTTTAGGACCTATTAGACCCCATTTTGGTGATTCTAAGGTTCGTATGTCCATTATGCTTGATCCTGAATGTCTGCATATATGTTTTTCTTGCATCTCCTCGCTTTTCTCAACATCTTAGGCTTATTTTACCTAGGACAAGTTAACTTCTTGACTTGTTCCCAGGGGTATAAGTCGGCTCTCAAATTGTCCCCGGGTTTTTGAGCCTAGATCTAGCTCCAATTTTGATGTCAGGGTCTCTTTCCAAGGTCTTATTTTGTGGTCAGTCTGGATCAAATTTGAATCCCAAAATGAGTATAAAAGGGGATCCTCTCCTCTCATTTTGGAAATCCATTATTGTGCATCCATAAAATACATGAGAAAGATATCTTTCAAGTGCAAGCTATTGTTTTCAAGCAATCAAGCATTTAGGTTGTGCAATTGAGGATTTGGATTCAAGATTTGAAGGCAAGGATCCAATTCAAGATCTCCAAGTCTCCATTTCTTCAAGATCCATTCAAGCAAATGAAATCTTCTCAATTTGATACAAGTTTCTCTCCCATGATGGCCAAGTAGAGGAATTCACAAGTCAAGCAAGAAGATACTTTCATCCTTCTTCCTCTCTCCTTCTCCAAGTGGTTATCAAGCGTACATGCATTCATGATCTAGGAGTGGAAATCATATATCTATGCATTTGTGAGGGCATCCTTGATTCTAATTCCAAGCATCTTCATGGGTTTGGAAAATCTCCATTCATGAGGGTTTTACATATAAGGTGAATCAATCATTTACCTTTTTACTTTACGTGCTTCTTTCCTTTATGCAATTTCAATTCAATTTCAAGGTTAATTCATAAATAGGGGTTTGACCAAGGCAAACCTTTTTCCACAACCATTTTCCATTTTCTCTATGTAGGAACAAGTTTCAGGACTTGTGGATCAGAATCTGGAAAGTACATGTGTAGACATAGGAACCCAGAAAGTTTCATTAGATTTAGAGTTATTGGGAACAAGTCGACTTCTCGACTTGTTCTTGGGTACAAGTCAACTTCTCAACTTGTCCTTGCACTTTTTGGCTGAAAGTTTTAGAGCAGACATACACAAGTCTCAGAGTTCCAATTCTGGAGTTGTAGTAGGATCCAAAATTCTGACAACAGTCAAATTCAGATCCGAAGTTCATATTTCCTCTTCTTGATTCAAGGTGCATACATCCTTCCTCTTTTATTCACTAGTAAATTGGACCCCACTTTTCGACCAAAATTTCCGACCATCTATTAAATTTTTGTAGATTTGTCGAAATATGAAAGGGAAAACATCTTTTTTTTTAAACTCATACCCGTGTTGGTCGAAAATTTTGACCAACACGGTTTCATTATGTGCAAACAAATGGAAATTCACATCCATTTGTAAATTCATTGTGAGTGTTCTGCCGCGCATGTTGCAAGTACGCTCGTTTGGCTCGTTGGAAAACAAAATAGTCGATTTGTTTCTCCCGGCTTGGTTCTAGCTTCACCTGCACCCATAGATTTGTAGGGCATCGCAGTTGTTGCAACTATAGCCTGCACCCACCCCGGGTGGGAGGCCCTTAAAATAGTAGGGGCGGCCGGAAGCAAAGGAAGCATCAAAGCAAGC
>MU227829.1:348433-362582 GCA_018584345.1 Thuja plicata | reverse complement strand
GATCGAACACATGGAATTTGAATGTGAGAAAACCCGATTTTCCACTGCAAAGTTGTTGTTACTTTTACTATCGACATTTGATTTTACCATGGTTATGACCACCATTGCCGATCTTTAGGAGGTAACTATGGTTTAGTTGATGTGCTGTCGACATGACTGTTTTGCATTGAAGAGGTGATCTGCATTTATCAAGGCATTCAAAGTACTAAGGTGGCAATTTTTAAAAGAAACCCGATGCTCTGTCACTGACATTGCATTTATCAACTGACAGCGGAACTCAACATATAGTAAAATGTATTTCATTTTATCTATCGGCCTCATTTAGGGTTTTCATGTTTTCTTTGTGTGGCCGCCATGTAGAAAGAATGCATTTTGTTTGTAATCCGCCATATTAGCAAAGAAAACTTTGAGTTTGATGGATGAATGCTTCGAAAACTTAGTCAATGCAACTGTAGTTTTACTCCATATTGAAGGCCGCGGCTTTCAATCATGCTTGAACTCGGCTCCCATCTGTAAGTTTGCATTTATGTTGTTCTTTGGGACTTTGCTAATATCGTGCCATAAAATATGGCTCTGAATAATGAACTTGCTGATCTTTAGGAACTTGTCTCCACCACGGGTTTTGGGTCTGCAGTTTTATCTGAAGGTTTTGGGGAGTTCTTTGGCTATTTGTTGGCATCACCACTATATTTTTAGACGACACTATAGCCACCTTGGAATGGTTTGGAGTTGTGGCAGAGGTGTCAAACCACGAACTTCGACCATGAAATGGGGATAACCTCTCCCACAACTTCAGACTCATCCCCAGCGGTCTGTGTAACTTGGAGACACCACCATGGCATCGACTATGAACTGGGGAGTTCTCTGCCACAACTTCAGACTTATCCCCAGTTCGCTGTGTAACATGTAGTCACCACCACTGCATTTGTTAACTGGTCTTTCTTGACAACTCGACATGTGGGTTTTCATCAGCATTAAACTTGTAGGGTTATGACTGAGAGATGCAGTAGATAAACAAAATTTCAAGCTTTATGGCATCTTTCAGTCATAAGCTTCACATCTTTCATGCAAGTTGTAGTTACACTTTGAGTTCATGAGGAAGAACACCATGCATCTGCAGATAAGTTGATCTTTCTATCATTTTGTTCATTTAATGCACTCTTCTGCATGTTCGAAAAGCTATTGTTTTACAACTCTCTGTTTTGTTTCTGT
Source organism: Thuja plicata (assembly GCA_018584345.1). NCBI lineage: Eukaryota > Viridiplantae > Streptophyta > Pinopsida > Cupressales > Cupressaceae > Thuja > Thuja plicata. Next base: position 361,370 of record MU227829.1, on the reverse strand, counting down.
CTGCACGATAAGCACAACATATGCTGTCTTGTATTCTACAAAATATGTTGAACAACTGTCTGAAAACACATAAATGTCATACACACATTTGCAGGTTTTTGAATAAAATAATGTTTTCACTTCTTTTCTTTGAAACACCACATAACTGTAGATGCATTGATGCTTTTCTGAGATACCCGATATGCTGACAGAAAGTGTTGTTCTTGTTTGTTCATTTCATGAACCTCTTTGCATTTATCATTTTCTGTGTCCACTATTTTATGTCGAGGTCATCACTGTTTGATGTCGACTGTAGCTACCTTTCATTTCATTTGTGTCTTAATGTTTTTAAAATAAAACATCACTGCTGCTATATACCATAAAATATGGAGAGCAAAAAACATGTTTCTGTAAGATGTTTATCTTGCTGTCTTAGAAACATAAACAGGTTACATTAGCTGATATTCTGGAGCATAACTCTGGAATCATATACATAATAGTTTGAATCATGTTTTACAACCTGGAACATTGTAATCAGAAAAACCCACAGGGTTCGAGCACGGGCTCGTGACTCCCATGGACTTCTAAATTGAAACCCTAATCTGTAAATAGTGATCTAACATGAATTCATATCTTTTATTCAAAATCCCAATCTGAGATGTACACTCTGCATAAAGAAACTCTCTGTCCATTCTTGTATGAATACATCATGCATCACTTGCTCAGATTCTGTTAGCATTGTTCATTATGCATAATCTCTATATATGATATTTAAATTTATACTTTCTAAGTGAACTTCAATCAGTGTATAACAGTCAGATGAATATAAAAATGTACTTACTGCAATAGCTTTTCCAAAGTTTTGGGACATTTGCATGATAGTGAAATCAGATTAGAATATTTCAATTCTATCAAATCCTCTGTTCAAGTCCTTTCTTGTAGTCTCTTTGATTTCTTCATATGTCTGGTTCCTTCATGTGTCTTCAAATGTGATCTTCCAGTGTGTGAAGAGTAAATAATCATTCCTCTGCATAAAAAAGTGAAGTTCAAGCACGGGCTCGTGACATCCACTAGACTGTTTTCTTTTTCTTCCTGCATTCAGTCCTGCATGCTTGTTCATTTGCACACACAGTAACATTCAATTTATTGGGTCATCAAACGACATGCATCAGTTAGTGTTTGTGGGTGAATGCCAAAATACATTCAGTCATGAATACTGGTTGACTTGTGATTTGATGGACTAATAAATTGAATTTTAAACATGAGAAAGGTTTCTTCAAATGAAAGTATCAAGTTCCTTTCAATCAGATACCAAACCTATTTGAAATTGAAAACATACACTACAATAGATGTTAGAAGTGAAAGGTTTCATGTTTCAAAACACGTCCCTTTAACACTATCTTATAGTGAGTGCTGATTTATGTTTTATTGTTACATTTATTACTTCAGATTGATATGAAGATAGAAGTATATAGCTGATGTATGTAATTTTTTCCTTTGCATTGCTTAGATCCATCAGGATCTAACCATTTTCTTTTCCCTCTTTTCATGTAGATATTTACCCTAATTACCTGAATGCTGATGGAGACTCGGGAGTGACCTAGATGCAGATGAAGACTTGACAGAAACACTAGCAGACACAAGACACAAACATAAGGCAATGCATGGGACCCTTATTCCATACCTCAGTTGTTTACTTTTATTTGCAATGTACTATGTTTATTGAGACATGAAATATGAATCAAAGGACATTTTTACTACATTCTTATGAATGCACAATGTAATGATCAATGATGAATTTTTAATGTGTAATAATTTGATCAATACTTAGAGTACATGAAATGCAAATCTGGTAATAAATGTAGTAAGTGAATGCAAATCATTAAAAACTGTAAGATAGTTTTAACTGGGTAACATGAACATGCAAATTTCTCTTTTAGTGCCTATTTTGTTGGATGATTGGATTTTGGATAACAGTACAATGTGAGGTTGTGGACTTGGCATACAAGGTGGTCAAGAACAACCTCTCATTTGACCTTGCCGAGTTGTAGCTCATCCAATTGAGCAAGAACATGGAGAGCATCCAGGCATCAAAGACCAATTCATGTAATTTTGGCTCACTTCTGGTTTGCATATTCTTTTACATTCAGAAGTTTTTCCCTTCCAAAGGCACAGTTGTTTGGAAGAAGAAAAAACCCATAATATATCAAATAAATGAATTTATAGATGAGTTAGGAGACAATTTTGAGAGCATCATGGATGCATATTTTGAAGAATTTAGAAAAAAAGATGTAGAATAGGTATAGAATTCCTAAAAAATTGGTTGAAGATCATAAGGATGATGTTTGTTTCCTAGTTGACTATGATAAAGTATATGTTCAGGCAGTCAGACCTAGGGTTGCATGGGTAAAACCTCTTGCATATGAGGTTAACATAGATGAGACCAAGAACATCATTGAAGCTCTTGTGAATGAGCCTGTTGACCCCAAAGAACCTTACTTTGGCACATATGAAGAAGTCAAAAGTAGAATTTCAATAGAGATTGAGATTCCTAAGATTCTGAAAAGAGGAAAGAAGAGGTTGGAATAGTTTGGAAAGAAGTATGGAAAGACTTCTTCTATCTCAGTAAGCCAAGGAGATGAAATCAAGAAAGAAGATGATATATCTGAAATGGAAGAGGAAGAGGTAGAAGTAGAGCCTCCTAAGAAGAAAAAGAGGCTAACTCTCAAGAGAACACCTAAGGCCCTTACATCTATCCTCACTACCAACAAACCAAGGAGATCAAGAAGGAAACTTATATTACCTAAGGAAGATGAAGAAGAGGAAATCACATTCAAGAAGCCCCCACCTACCTTTGAAAATAAAATTGAAGCCTTAAGAGAAAGTAGTGGTATGAGTTCTCTGAAATCTCTCGATTATGCTTCTAGAATGAAGGATGAACATAAGCAAATTGAGGAAGTAGTTATAGAGAAGATGACTTGATGGAAGTATGATCCATCTGATTTGAAGAGTCATATGCCTGAAGACCTATTCAAGGAAATATCTATTCCCTAGAGAAATGCAAGCCGAACAGAGAAAGACATTAGAGAATAGACATTGAGGCAAATTATGCCTACTATGACAAACAAAGAGGTGAAAGAGGCAATGGCCAGGTATGAAAGCAATCACACTCCAAGGTTCAGAACCTTTAAGCTATTGAATAAGAATATAGAGGATGTGGTGCAGGAAGCTACAAGCATATGGAAGACAGTATTGGAAATCAAACAAGAAGACAAGACTAAAGCACCGAGTACAGAACACAAGGAGAAGACTGATGATGCAGATTTACCTGAGGTAGAATCCATTAAAGCATCCAATGTAGAGAAGATAGGAGTAGAGGTAATGGTATCTCTACCACAATCACCTATTCATGTCATCATATCTCCATGCAAAGACAAGTCTACTGAATCAACATCAAGACTAGTAGGAACCGAGCACCAGGCTCAACCTACTACAGGGCCAAGCCTGACCGAGTCACAAAAGGTAACTGTGAACATTCCTTCAATAAGAAAAGATGCTACATTTTATTCAGACCCTACAGTTGGTGAAACAAATGTCAATGACCTATTCCAACTGAATACTGAGGAGAAAAAAAAGAAAGGAAAGGAAGTGGATGACAATGGAAAAGGTAAGGAAATTTTTCCTTCACCCAATCCTAAGGAAAGTGGAAAAGGAAAAGAAACAATCACTGATGATATAGATCTTGAGTAGGACATTGTGATTCCAAATTGGGATCTATCCAATCTATCAGTAGAGAAAATAGACACACTAGGGGAGCTATGGAAGAAAAGAGCCACACAACAGAAGCTCCGAATAGAGAAGAAGAGAAACAGAGTGGTGGAAAACATTAAAGATATATTCCTAAATGCACTAGAAGTAGAAGTAAATGAGAGTGATTCAATTATGGACCAACTTGTAGACATAGTCCACAAGTTTAATAAAGATTTAAATGGTCAAAAAAAGCTATTGCAGAAGGAAGATAGAAAGTTTGAGAACAAAGTCCTAGAGAATGTTGCAAGCTAGATTGCAATTGAACAAGTCAAGCTAAATTCTCTCATTGTCTCTCTAGAGACTATAGTAAATAATGTTTCTTCATTATTTATAAAGCTAAGTGATACTTCAAATTTCATAATGGAAATCAAGACAAAGCTGACAAAGGTTGATACAGATCTGAAGGAAAGTGCAAATCAATTGGCACTTAACTCGAGTTCAAGATCAACACATTTTGTGAAAATTAAGTATTTGATAGACATGCAGGCTGAATTACTAAGGGAAGAAGCAAGGATAAGAGAATCTCTCACAGCCATGCAGAGCCAACTCCTTCGAGATATGGATGTAATGAAGAAGCATATAGCTCATGCTAAGACTCTTATTCATGAAAACAATTTTTAGTTGCATAAACTATGATGGAGCTATCAGTAGAGTTACAAATAGAGTTACACATCCTGAAGGTGTTACAAGATAATTGGGATAGTACTTTGTCTCATATTTTAAAGGTACATAGTGATTTCCTATCCTGTTTTGGTATTACCATATAGATATATTTTGGCATTTGTGTCAAAAACAAGGGGGAAATGTATAGGAAAGGTGTAAATATGAAATACATGTACAAAAGAGTAGAAGAGAAGTGATATATATAAGTATTACATAAATAATTTTGAAAAATCAAAACAAATAAAGTCAGTTGTAACCAAGTCACAGAGACATTGTCGAAACCCGAGCAAGTACCCAAGCATATGGTAACGGGGAGTTTTGACTCTGAGTAATTTTTGAACATGATAAGTGTTTTTGGTCACTAATGCCAAAGGGGGATATTGATGAACTTATGGCAAGCCATTTTTTCAATTAGCACCAAAAAAATTATTCATCACAGTGTTGACCGAGCCAGTAGAGCAACCCAAGCAGTTACTATGTAACCCGAGCAGTGGCAGTGTCGACTGAGAAGATAGTGGTAATCAGTATTACCCGAGTGATCAGAGTAGCTTGAGTAAATAGAGTAGTCGAGTGATAGAGAATAGTATGTTTCCTGAGTGACAACATAATGCCCAAGTGCCAGTATATTACTAGAGTGGATTACTGGACCCGAGTGACAATTTTAGGCTGACCTAGCTTATATTGTTAAATGTTAATTTATCTTATGGAAGCCGACTTACAGTTGTATTTGGTTTGGATAAGGTATACATATAAAGTATTTTGTTTATCTAAAAAGAGTCAGAAAAATATGTATAAGAGCATGTATGTGAATATGAAGAAGCAGTTTGTTTAAGAGGCTACAACACTATAAGGAACAATAGAGACTCATCCATCACAGTCAGGTGATTAGTTTATATCATTGGATCTTATTCAGCAAATTAGAGTTGCATTGAAGATCATCTATTGGTTCATTCTAATAGGTGCATCAACAAAATCCTCTAACAAGGTGGACCTAAGAGTCCTTTATAAATCTCCTAACAGAATTTTATTACTTGATTGTATTGTATTAAATCCTTTTACAATGTGGACCTAACAATCCTTATTGCTCCTAACAGAGCATGCCATCAGAAGTGGTCAATTATAAGCTTTAATAGGCTAAATTTATACTGCAGTAATAAATATTGTGGGTATCATCCCCACCCCAGTTTACTTTCTATTTGAAAGGTTTCTGGGTAACCAAATATTGTGTCAACTATTGTGGATGTTTTATTGCTTTTCATTTCATGTATGCAATTAGATTAGATAATCTAATATTGGATTAAAAGGATTAAGTTTTATTGGTTCCTAATTCACCCCCCCCCCTCTCAGTCACATTGACTCAACATATTTTCAAAAAACACAGGTGAAATATTGAGTTCATTGGGAAACTCTACTTCATAAGCATTTCCTGAATCATGCTTCTTTCAGATATTGCATGGTCCAAATTCCTACATCTTCAACTTATTGTATGTTTCCACTAGAAATATCTCCTTTCTCAAATGAACCATAAATTCATCTCCAATATGAAATTCCTTATGTCTCCTTATCTAATATGCCTTAGCCTTGTATTGAATGTTCATTTTATTAATATGCTTCCTCACCTCTTCATGCAAATTCTTCAACTTTAGCACTACTCTTTTCTCCATTTTCCAACTTCCTTAATTCTAAAGAATTTCTAGGATTAATTCCATATACAATTTGGAATGGTTATTTATTAGTGATCCTATTGACAAAATTACTGTATGCAAATTCTACCTCAGGTAAAATCAAATTTTGTCATTTCAATTTATCTCCTACTAAGCATCCCAACAAATTTGCCAAACTCCTAGTCACCACTTTTCTCTATCCATAATTTTATGGATGGTGTGCTAAGATGAACTTCAAATTTGTTTTCAGCTTCTTCCACAATGTCCTCCAAAAATACACAACAAACTTAGTGTCTCAATCTAAAACTATGTTTTTTGGTAGACCATGTAGTCTCACCACTTCTCCGAAAAACAATTTGCCCACATGAACAACATCATTAGTCTTTCTACAAGGAATGAAATATTACATCTTCAAGAACCTGTCCACCACCACAAAAATGGAATCATGCCCTCTCTGTCCTTGGAAAACCAAGAACAAAGTCCATACTAGCATCCTCCCACGGTCTCTCTAACACAAGTAATGGCTTATATAACCCTGTATTCTTCCTGGTTCCTTTTGTCATCTGACATATTCTACATCTTTGCACAAAAGTCTTAACATATTGTTGCAATTGTGGCCAATATTAATGCTTACTAACTAGTGAAATATTTTTATCTCGATCAAAGTGTCAGGCCAATCCTTCATTATGTTTAACTTTGATTAGGTTCTCCCTTGTGGAACTCTTTGGAATGCACAACTAGCTCCCTTTGAATAACATCCCATCTTGGATTATAAAATCCAACCATCTGGTCCTCTCTAGAGTAGTAGGTTTTGTGCAATATCCTTAGGCCTCGCCAAAATTAGGATCCTTAAGATGCAAACTCTTGAGTTCAATGAACCCAACAACTTTGATTTGTGTCTCTGTCAATAAATTCTGACTCCTTCTTGAAGCATCTGCAACCCTATTAGACTTTCCACTCCTACGCTTCAAAAAATAAAGTGTAACTCTGCAAAACTCAACCCATTTTAAATGCCTTTGGTTCAACTTTCCTTGGCTATTCAAATACTATAAATCTTGATGATTAGTAAAAAAAACAAATTCTTTAGAAAAAAGATAATGTCTCCACTTCCTCAACGTCTGAATTATAGCATAAAACTCCTAATCGTAAATAGAATATTTTCTTTTGGCATCATTCAACTTCTCACTAAAATAAGCAATGGGTTTACCTTCCTAGCTCAAAACAAATGGTATTTCCACCAGCATCACAGTCTACTTGAAATACCTTATTAAAATATGGAATTTCCAAGATAGGCTTCTCTGTAACTTTTATTTTCAACAACTCAAAACTCTTTGCTGCTCCTATAGTCCACTTAAACTCTTTTCTATCCCCTCTCATGGTTTTAGTCAAGGGTCCACAGATACTACTGAAATTTATGATATTTTTTTGTAAAATCTATCTAAACCATGAAAAGATCTTACATTAGTATCACTCCTTGGAGTAGGCCATTCAAGGATAGCCTTCACTTTCTCTAGGTGGGTATGTGCAGGATCATGGTGTGCCAAACTAGGCCCTTAAGTGGCAATGAAAATTTAGAAAATCAGGGTTAGGCAAGTTGATGTAAAAAACTGAACTAGTTATAAATCTTATATAAAAAATATGCAAGAATAAAATCTATAGAAAAATGAATTTAGTTTCTAATCTACAAGCCCTTTTTATTAAAAAAATTATTCTATATGGTGAAAATTTCAAATTTCAATGCAATAGTATGAAAATTTAAGGAAAAAGATAAGGAGTAGGTGTATGTCTAACCACCTTAAACACAATCAAATGATAATATTTTTTATAAGTTTGTATATATAAGTAGTAGACTCATGTACGGATGTGACACATATTTTTTTGTAATTATATTCCAAGTTAATAATTAATTATGATTTTTCTGCTACAACTTTTCCATAATATAAACTCTCTTTTCTGACCACCTTAGCTTAGTGTAAACTTCATCAAATTGAAAACTTTTTTATCTTGTAGTAGGCGAAGCATAGAATGTGACTCATATTTTGGATTTCAAAAATATTAAACCATTTGAAATTTATTGTTGTTTTTCAATTAGTCTATCAATCTAGACTTTAGAGGTAACTTAGTTAAAAAATAACTAATAATTACTTATTCAACTCAAAATTTGACAACAATTATATTGTTGGAAAGCTGAGAATCTCCTTAAGAAACCCTTTTTGTTTCATCAAATTTGAGTGAAAAAAAAATTGTCAGCTTACATGGTCGAAGTCTGGAGATTGGAGGAAATATGGAAAATATGTTTTATTTTGGTTGACCATGTAGGTTTGGCATCCCAAAGCCAAAACCCAAGGCAAATCCCAAAGCAAATACTAGTTATGTCAGACGTATCAGGTACATGATTACCATCCCATACCCAATACGTTTGAATAAATTAAAAACAAAATATAAATGATAACAATATAAAAATTATAATATTATGCTATATTATATATAATATATGATATATTATATATAATATATTATTATATGATATAATATATATTATATTATATGATATAGTATTATATTATAATATTAAATATATAAAGGGTGGGTTATCAATTAAAAAAATGCAGGCCCGATATGGAAGGAGGAAACGCAGGCCCGTACGCAGGAGGTAGCAGAGATAGTGCAGACCCGTTCGCAAGAGATAGCAGAGATAGCACAGACCTATTAGCAGGAGCAAACAAAAAACACTGTCAGGATAAGAAATCTTTAGGAGCTAGGCAGCAGTTGGAAACACAAGAGGTAAAATTCCAACAATATTGTCAGGACATGGGAATATCATTTCATAGATGGCAAAAATACGGCAGAAGGGGTCAGCTGCAGTCTCAGAACCGCAAATTTGAGTAGTACTGTGAATACAATGGAATTCCTTACTCTAAACAATCATCATTTGAGAGTAATGATTTTCCTTGTATCTTCTCTTCTATGCCTATGGTTCAACCTGTCAGATCAGAACATGGTAGGCTTCATTTTCAAAAATGTTTGTATGTGGAAAGAAACCCTAATAAGGGTTTGGCCGATCAAAAAGGGATGTGCTCAATCTTTTTGAGAAAGGCAATAGTTCAGCCAGCCAAACCCTTTTTTGTCAACCCTCGAATCTATGATCGTCGATCCACGAAGCAGGCATCATTAAATGATAATCTGCAATCTACATCTAAGAGACCTTGGCATGCCTCATCTATATTTGAACCAGGAGAATCTTCAAAACAACATGTCACCCGCGATACGCATTATCCGCACTTTTAAAAAATGCCTGGGCGGGAAATTTTTTTCTTCAAATATTCAGGTCCTTCATTGAAAGAGACATATAGAAATCGGAATCATCTCACTACTAAGAAGTATTCTATTCGTAGTAGAAAGATGAACAAGGGAAAACAGCCCATCTTTGATATTTGTGATGGAACTCCGCCTGGGTCGCCGGTCCGTATCCCTAAAGTTTCCCCAAACAATCAGTCCAAAGATAATAATAAAAGCCAAGACATTTCTGTTTCACCAGTTGCAACTAGGGCCCCCTTCAATCCAAAAGTTCCTAAACAGATTTGGCAAAAGAAGGTTGTGTTGTTTGCAGATGCAGAACTTCAGCATGATTTGATGAGTGGGAGAAAGAATCCGGTGGTTACTTTACCTTATCATTTACTTCAGCACTCTATTGGTCTTCTTCGTCAATCAGCTCTTATTGGTAAGTTTGTTTCAAATTCTTTATCATTTACAGTCATTAAGGAATGGGCTTTTGTGTCCTGGTCTGGTTTAACAGATATATTTTATATTGATACGGTATCAGAGTATTTTGTTGCCCTTTTTGAATCTAAAGAGCATAGAAATTCTGTTCATAAATAGAAGGATTGGTTTTGTCAGGGGTCTGGTCTCTATACCTCGACTTGGACCCCGAATTTTAATCCCAAGGTTTCATTTCCCCAGTTTTTCCCCCATTGGATTTCATTCCCATTATTTCCTTTAGAATATCGCGATCCAGAGATTATTGAAATCATAGCTAACAAATTGGGTATTTTCCTTAAGCATGATCTCATTCCATTCGATTGCCTACATTTGGAAGTAAGGGTTTGTCTTATCATTGATACCAGTAAGCAATTTCCTACATCAATTTGTCTCAAATCTCAATGGGGCGAATGGGAACATATAATTAATATTCAAGATGCAATTAGAGTTAACAAATACCAGCATCGATTGGGTCATTTTAACACCCAGTGTCAAGTTTGACATTTGGGTGCTACACTTCTTTGCTCAGATTACTGTTCTGATCCAATGAAGTGTTCTAAAAAAGCTTCCTTAAATGATCGCATTTCATCTCATTCTGTACAAAATGATGCAATGATTGACCGATCGGTGGGATTTGTGTGTACTATGCCAAGCTTTGAGTTTGTCTATTTCATCAAGTGGTTTTTATCATCTATCAAGCAACTTTCTGATACAGTCACTTTGTGGGTACCGCTACCCCCTTCTCCCCAGATTACTCTGGTGTCATATTCTTTTTGTCAAGATGTTGGGGACTTTCTGAAAAATACTGGTAGTTTTCCTGTAACTATCCCTAGTCAGTTGTTTATTAATTCCACATTAGTGGGCAGAAAGGTTCGACAAATAGTGGATCAAATTATCTCGGAGATAACTAATAACATAATTTTTGGCATAGCAAGGGAAGAAGGTTTTAGTGTGAATGATAACGATTCTTCAAAGCTCGACACTCTGCTCCGAGAATTTCAGTTCTGGAATAGTCAGGATACTGATCAAGTTCCCAGATTTAAGTTGATCACAGATGGGGAAATTGATCTTCTGCCCAATAATCTCTCAATCAGTATTCCTCCTAAAGCTACAGATTGTTTGCCACAAGATACCGCAGAGCAATTTGAAATCATCCCTTATGAGGACCCTTTGGGTTTGGAGAAGTGTATTTATCATCTAGAACACATCACAAACGATAATATGACAATTCAAGGTCTTAATAGTTGGTCTTATGCAGGGGTAATACCAGTTCCCCAATTATCCATGGACATTGAGTCTCATTATGATAATCGAAAGTTTGATCATAATCAAACTCTATCTATTGCGCAATCACCTTCGAAGACCATAATTTCCCCTAAAACACCAAAGTCAAAAGGTAGGCCGAAGGGGTCCAAGACCAAGTCAGAAATAGCAGCTGGTATTCAAACTACTTTGGATGCACGATTTTTTGTAACTAAAAGATCGACAAGGAGAACAAGAGGTTCTCCTTGTCCGAAATGAGGATTTCCTCATGGAATGTCAGAGGCATTAATGCCTCTGAAAAGCGGCATAGGATCAAAAAAATTGTTGATACTATGCAGGCAGATATTGTTATGTTTCAGGAGACCAAATTATCGTAGGATACTTATTAAAAAACCATTGCTAAATGGAATAGATGGAAATCCTTGCATAACTTGAGCTTGGGTGCTTCTGGTGGACTTGTAGTATTATGGAACCCTCAAACCATCAAAGGCACGCTCATTCATTAGGAGACTATTTGGCAGATGATGAAAATTTCTGAATTTGATACATCATTCATATTGATCAATGTATATGGTCCTACTCCTACACAGGATAAAGCCAGAGTTTGGGATTCGATTACTCAATTCATCCAAGTTCAGGATTGCCTAGATGTTATTATTGGAGGGGATTTTAATACACTTTTATCACATGAGGAGAAAATAGGGGTTATTTCTCCCCCTATTAAAACCATTCAGGATTTCAATTGCTTTGTGGATAATAATAACCTCATGGATATCTACCCAACTAATGGATCCTTCACTTGGACAAATAAGCGGTCTGGATTTGCACACATTGCTGCCCGACTGGATAGATTCCTCTTGACACAAGATTGGAAACTTAAGAATGTGGATATATCATCGGACATTCTTCTTCATCCAGGATCTGATCACTTCCCAATTTCACTTAATATTACCAAGGCTCACAAAGGAGATGATAATCAGTTCCACTCCTTTAAGTTTGAAAAAATGTGGTTACGCCATCCTCTTTTTTTACAGCATATCCAACAATGGTGGATTAATGCACCACATATTGTAGGAACTAAGATGCATCAATTTTCCATGAAATTGAAGTTTGTTAAAAGGCATGTCAAAATCTGGAATCAACAAGTGTTCAAAAATGTTTTTAGACAAAAAGAAGAAGTTAAAAAAAAATTAGAAGAGGTGTATAGTCACATTGTCCAAAATGGTATGAATGAATTCACTCATGCTAAGCAGAAAGATCTTCAGTCAGAATGGGAGGAATTGTGTAGTCGAGAAGAAATCTATTGGAGACAAAAATCTAGAGAACTTTGGCTACATGAAGGAGATAGAAACACAAATTTTTTTCATTTATCAGCCAATCAAAGGAAAGCTCATTCAACCATTTTTCAAATTGAAGATATCCAGACTGGAAATCTTATTACCAATGCATAACAGATTCGTGAAGAAGGGGTTAAATTTTTCAAGAATTTACTTGCTCCTACTTCTTATCCATCACCCACAGAGGCACAGGTCAATGAGATCCTAGTAGCCATTCCATGCATGGTGTCTGAGCATGAAAATGCTATGTTGATGGCCCCCTTTACCATCCAAGAGCTTCGAAAAGTGGTCTTCTCCTTTCCTCCAGATAAAGCCCCAGGGCCGGATGGCTTTTTTGCACTATTTTATCAAAGTTGTTGGGATATTATTGGATGGGATTTACTATATGCAGTGGAGGAATCAAGAAAAAATAAGACTATGCTAAAATATTTTAATACTACAAATATTTCAATCATTCCAAAA
>MU227829.1:321661-345257 GCA_018584345.1 Thuja plicata | reverse complement strand
CCAAATGTTGAAGAAATTGTGCTACCAATTCCAGTGGTGGACACGATTCTGGATACTATGTTTATTATACATTCTCCCACAGTTAGGCGGGCTATCAAGCAAGTCATTGGGGAAGAGCATTTAGGCATCGCTGTAACACAATTTCTATACCCCTCAAATTTAGTGTCCATCTTCCTATCTAACACCATGGACATCATGCAGTCTCCACTTCCTATCTAACGCCATGGACATCATGCAGTCTCCACCCCTTCTCCAGTCTTTGGAAAATAAGGTAATTTGGCCAGTGTTTATTGTGGATAATAAACTGAATGTGGCTATGCATGATTATGATCTATGGGGTGGAATGGCACTAGTAGGAGGACTATTTTCGCATACCCAGTTGCTTCAAAAGCATGAGTTTTTAGTGACTTTTGAGGCTATGAAAAAAGCAGTGGAAAAGCGAAGCTCATCACATTTGAAATCTGTACTTCAAGTTACTGCACGGGCTCTCGGCTACCAGTTGGAGGACAGAGTGAGAAAAATGGGGTTTGCACTATTGGATTTACTTAGATTTTCAAACAGCCCACAGCTTCATGGAGAGAAATTGACATCTTTGAATTTTGGGCCGATCAATATGGGGGTCGAGTGTAGCGGTTGGCAGCCCTCGAGCTCTGCTCAGTTGAAGAATGCTGAATGCACGGGGACAGGTAGAAAGGAGCCAGAGTGTGAAAGTTGGGATTCATTGATTGCATCTTCACGTATTCATGAAGGGGCCGAGAACATGCTGCTTCTCAGTTATCCCCATCTTCAGCATGATATTGATAAAGTGCGGTTGGAAACCAGAGATGCGACCAACTCATTGGGGCGGTTTGGAGTTCGCAGTGAGAGTGCCACGGAAGAGTAAATAGTGGAACGACTCAAATTATTTGAAATTCAAACTTTAACATTTTGATATGTTGACATTTTGATATTTTGATGCCCCTTAAATTTAAATGTATATCAACTAGGGGGTTGGGGGAGGTAGTATATACTCCTATTTGTATGAATGATATAATATCATTTCTGGTTGATAGTGAATATTGTATGAACCATTGTATATATTTAAGTGATGATGCTGGGTTTTCTTCCTGATTCTTTCCTAGTTGAGCTTTTTGAATCAGTTTATATTAATATATTATAGTGGCTTGCCACTTTTGTCTAAAAAAAAAAAATATTAAATATATAACAATATTATATGATATAATATATATATATTAAATTAAATTATATATTATTTAATAAATTTTAATAATATATATTATAATAATGTAAATTATATATTATATGATATAATATATATAAAAAGTCTTTTTTTTAAAAGTTTCTGACATTGGGTCTCTGTCTCTCTCATAGAACCCCTAAGATATATTCTTAGGGGTCCTAATGGGTTATAAGGGGTATTTAATGTGTCCTAGGACACCTTATGACCCCTAAGATATATTCTTAGGGGTTGTAAGGGGTCATAAGGGGTTGTAGGAACCCTTAAGACCCATTATGACCCCTTAGGAACCCTAAGATATATTTTTAGGGGTCCTAATGGGTCATAAGGGGTTGTAGGACCCCTTAAAAACCATAAGATGTATTCTTAGGGGTCCTAAGGGGTCGTAAGGGTCATAAGAGGTCTAAAGGGGTCCTAGGACCCCTTATGAATCCTTAGAACCCCTAAAATGTATTCTTACAAGTCATAAGGGGTTCTAAGACCCCTTATGACCCCTAACATACCCTAAGATGTATTCTTAGGGGTCCTAAGAGGTCATTAGGGGTCCTAGGACATATTAATGTGTCATAGGACCCCTTATGAACCCTTAATACCCCTAAGATATATTCTTAGGGGTTGTAAGGGGTCATAAGGGGTCGTAGGAACCCTTAAGCCCCTTATGACCTCTTAGGGCCCCTAATATGTATTCTTATGGGTCACAAGGGGTTATAAAGGGCCGTAGGACCCCTTATGACCCCTAAGATGTATTATTAGAAGTCATTTTTAGTATAGTTGGAATAACTTAGGAAAGTTATGTACTGAGAGGGGAGGGGTGAATCAATACCCTTAAAAACTTTTAACCATTCATTCTGATCTATTACCAAGTTGAATGAACATAAAGTAAATATTCCAATATTGTATTCTTTATAAAACTTTATTAATGGATCTACCTTGTGATCCTATCCAATCATGTGTTTGGATTCCTAATGACTCAACTAAATTTTTCCTCAGATTATGTGCAATGCTTCTTGCTTGGTGTCCAAATCCAATGTATCTAATTTCAAATGAAATGTCAGCACTGGAGTGCTTGGTAAAAATTCTTGTGCTTAATCGTTAATTGTGTACTCTCTTCTAAGTATTTGTGAGTTCTCGATAACGGTCTTTGCATGAATCAATAAATATACCTCACATGGTGCTTGATACCTGCTCGGTACCTGATAACTACTCGGTGCTTGGTGACTGTCTTGGTTGCCTTTATCAACTGTATCTTCTTCATTGTATAACTTCCTTCCTTCAGTTGCTTTCACAAATATATGACTTTGTAGAAAAATAATGACAAGAAACTCTATTTAGGAGTAACAATCTCCCCCTTTGACATTAGTTTGGAATTTTGAAAAAAAAACTTCAAAGTCATCAAAATTTTCAAAAATTTAAAAAGTTATGACTCCCCCTTTAATAATGCTTCTCAAAATTTTACTACTTATATCTCCCTTATGTATATCTCCCTTTACTATATATATCCCCTTTTTTATAAACACGCCAAAAGATTACTTACTTAGTCTTGTCTTCTAATGGTATCTTGTCAAAAATGTGTTTATACTTGGCATTTGCATCAGATAGGTCTGCCTCCCGGGTATCCTTTAGTGTTTGCATAGAAACTATTTGAGTAGCAACATCTTCTGCCATACTATTAATAGTGTTTAATGAACTTTCATAAGGAGTGGCAATTAAATCTTTGGCTTTCTTTAAGTGATTCTGCATAGACTCCATGTGGGGAATGAGTGAAGCTTGCAGCTCTAGGAGTTCTAACCTTAGTTTATGCGCTGCATTTTTGAACTCTTTCTATTGTCCTATTAGTTGTTTGATCTTTGACTAATAATCCTATAGGGATCCAGGCTCGATTGAAATGCTCTTTAGTCTCTTGGTCAGATCTTATTCAACAATTTCCTCTTTCTCCTTGATCTCTTTAAGGAATTGGGAAATAGAACAAAATTGCTGAAATAATAAAAGAATATCAAACAATTCAGTCTCCATGTCAGTGAATGCTTCAAAAAGAGATACCTTGTCAAGTGCAATGTTCTTCAAAATCACTTTTAATAGTTTTTGATCCATGCTCTTTTGATGAATTTTCATCATCCCATTGATTGTGTCTTGATTCGGTTCACGCACTTGTTTAAATAGTTCTGCCACTTGATCAAGTAGATTTGCCTCCTCATTTGTAGTAGCATCTGACACAATCTCTTGTAACACTTCTTTGACATCTTCTAATACAATATTTTCTTTCTTCTTCTGAAGTGGCTTATTTTGTATGGCCTTGAGTCTTACTAACTCAACATATTCTTTCATTCATCAGGGTGCATATTTTCCAGATTTACCTTAGGTAGTATGATCGGTTGGCTCATGTCTATATGTTTCCTCTTCTTTGATTTTTTATTTTTCTTTGTAATACTATCACTAGTAGACAATATGGTGGATGGAGATGCCTTTAATGCATCTGATACACTTTCTACTTTAATTTATTCTTTCTTGTCAGTACCTTTTTATTTTGACGACTCTTCTTTATTTTCCTCTTGTTTCTCTTCGTTTTTCTCTTCTATCTTTTCCTCTATCTAGTGTTCTATCTTATCTTCTTACTTCTGTTCTTCTTGCCTATTCTCTGTCTTATCCTTTTCTTCTTCCTTTTCTTGTTCCTTCTCTTGTTCCTTTTGTACTATGGTTTCCTCATTAGAAGGTGCCTCGGTGTTCCATTCTATGTTAGGATTGGTGGGCTTAGGATCCTTAGTTTCTCCTTGTTCTTTTTCCATAGGTGGTTCAGTGCCTTTCTCTTCTATATCATTTGCCATTTTAGACATTCCAATATCAACATCTAAATACTCATTAACTTGTTCTAGAACTTCTTCTAATAGTTTTGGATTAGCAACATCAACTATATCTATTTGTTCGGTTTGTGTGTCCTTTTTAGTCATTACATTTTCATCATCTGTAATTTTGGTTGCAGGGTCCTGCTTTGTAATATATTCAATCAAAATTTCTTCTTTATCTAATGTAAGTTCAATAGGATCTTTCTTAATTTTCTCTTTTGTATCTTGACCTTTTCCTTTCTTATCTTCCATGTAAATAGAAAGAAATTTGCTCCATTGTTCATCATTCTCTTCTTGTACTTTCTCTAACTCTCCATTCATGATCCTTAAAGATCTACTTTTGATAAGAAAATGGTTAGAGTAGGTTTTCATTTTCTCATCAATCTTAGTTACACGCATAGTAGGTTGTGCCAGAATTAGGGATCTTTCCCTCATTCACTTTTCAATGTTCAACGCATACTTCCATCTAGCATCAATTTTTCTATTTAATTCAATAGGTAGAAGATTGACAAATTCAATTGGTGAAAGTTTAAACTTATTAAAAGTAAAAACAACTCCCTCTTCTATCTGGGTTTTACCTTCTTCATCTTGGTTGTCATACTTCATATCTCTGGTTCTAGAGATTCCTCCATTCTTCTTTAGTAACTTAAGTGACTCATCTAGAGTCATTTGTATTCTACATGAGCTTACTTTCTTGTTTTTTCTTAGGTCTTCAGTGTTTGTCTCACTATCTTCTTTCAAGTTCAATTTCCTTCTTGTCTGAATTGTAGCTTTCTTGCTTCTCACATATGTCTTACCTTTTGGCTCATTTGCTTATGATTTCCTTTTTGCTCTCAATGTAATTGTGGACCATGTGTTTGGTTTGGTTGTTTTAGCTCTTAGTGAGGCCTTCATTTCTAGTGGCTCTATCCCTTTTGTGTCAGAGGAATCATCCTCATCTATTTCATCATCAACTTCAAGATCCTTTGATAATTTTCCAATCATTTTGTCTGTCCTCCTTTGGGCTTTAGGCATTAGGATTTCTTGTTTTCTCTTCTCTTTAACCTCTTCATAGGTTCCATACATTTTGGCTCTTTTGTTAGTAGGCTTCACTAACAAAACTTATATTTGTTGAGTTGCAATTTGTGTGTCCATCTCATATCCCATAGGTTGTATCCAGGTGCTTCTAGGTTCAACTGCCTTTATGATGCATGTGTTGGTGTCCACTTCAAAATATATGGTGTCATGATATTTTTCAACAAATTGGGGTTCTATCATGAACTTGTTATACATCTTAGCTTGAAAATAAAGAAAATAATCATTCATAATTATATCAAGATCTTCACCTAGACTTAGGATGTAATCATTTATTTGATACATGACAGGTTTCTTAGTGCTCCATGTAACATTACTGATAGATGGGAAGAAATTCATAAAATAGAAATATATGCATACGAGTAATGATCCAAAATTCAAAGTATTTGACTTTTATTTCCTTATGGTATTCAAGTTGTCTTCTAATTGCTTCAGCAAAATCTCACAGATGTCAATCCACATGTCCCTCTTCACAATTTTGTATGCCAAATCTACAGATCTACATGGTACATTGTCAACTCTTAAAGATTGAAAGACTCGGTAGGATATAAAATTACATGAAAATTTCAGTTCAGGGTCTTCAATAGTAGATGTATTCAAGCCTCTCCCATCCCATTTTTCCTTTGTCAATTCACTCAGTTTGTTCTTATCAATTTTCCTTATGACATTTGGCTTGTCACCAATCGGGTAACTAGTTATGATGTGTAAAACATATTTTGTGATCTTCACTGGTTGGTCAAGCCACAAGAATTGGTCATGTAATCGGTTGAGGACCATTCTTACCCACTCTTGTTGAATATTATTAGTATATGAATGGCATGATTCAAACTCTTAGTCTCTAGATCAATGTGGTCATCTTTCAGCTTTATGTTCACACATAGTTTCTAAAATGACATATCAATCTCCGCTATGCATATCTCCTCAAATTTGCAATGTATGAATTCTCACACATATTCAATCAATATAACCCTCAGTGGTATTGATCTTAGGGCTCCCATCTTATTAGGTTCTGCTACTATCACTGGAGACAACTTATACTTATAGGGTTTACGGGTTTAGAATTCTCTACAACAACTGAGTTCTTAAGATTTGGTGCAATATTTTTGAATTCCCTATTAGATTCACTTAGGGATTCACATTTCTTGGTTCGGTTGCATAAACAAAACTAGGGAAACACCAACTGCTATCCAAATATGATCAACTTATCTTGCAAAAGATTGTAATAGTTTAGGAATACCTTGTTGATCGCTCAAATACGCTTGAAGATTCAACTCTGCAACTTTTCTCACAATACTCTTGAAAATGATAAGTAACAATAATAGACAACTGGGTCTATTTATAGCTTTCACTAGGTTTTAGGATTTCCAATGGTCATAAAATAACAATAAATGCTTTACCAATCCCTTTTACTGATTGCCTTTACTTACTTCTTACTAAATGATATAAAATATGGATTTAATGGTATGTATCCAAATGCATCTAAATATGCTAAAGTGGATCTCTGCACATACACTAGGAACCAATTTAAAATTTAAAGATATGCTTTGCAGTTCCTATACATACCTTATGATTGATTAGGTAGAGTCGGTTGCATCCGATCCAAAGGATGTGGTGCCTTCAACTATTCCGAATGATGTTGCATCTTCCATGGTCTTTCTCTTCCATGTCCTATTCATCTTATCTCTCATTTCTTCTACATTCACTTTAGTTTTTTCAGATATTTCTTCCTCAGTTAGAATTTTCTCTTGGTACCTATAGTCTTTGGCAAGGTGACCTATTTTGTGATAATGGAAACATGCCATTCCCAGGTCTCTCCAAGTTCTCCTATTATTTTTTCCATGAAGTAACATACAATTTTCTTCTATGTGTCCATACCTTCCATAGACTAAACATGGTGTCCTTGTATTGTAGTCCCATGGTATAGATGTATTTTGTTGGTTATTCTACATGTTTTGTCGGGTTGGTACCCATTTGTCATTTCTCCTTGGTGATCTGTATTCTTTAGACTAATGACCATACTTGTTGCAAGTACTACATTATCCATCAAATTTAGGCTTCCTTGTGTCATTTATAGTTCCTAATCTGCATTCAAATGCTATGTGCCACACTTATTGCAGTTATAGCAATACCCAACAAACTTAGGTGAGCTTGGTGACTTACCCCTTTTTCTTCTACAGACATTTGCACTAGTCTAGACTTCCCACAGTGGCAACAACTAGGCTTGTTTGTCTTTGGTGGGGAAGAAGTGTCTTTGAATTTTAGCTTGCTTAGATGATTCTCTTTTCTTAGTTCTCTCACTATTAAATCCAAGTCCAATTTTGTCTTTCGGTTGTTTTGTACCTTATTTTAGGGCCCTTAAACACCTATAGAAGAGTAGGGTGGTCCCATAGAAAACTATATTAGCAACCCCGATGAACTAGTTTAGTGGTAAAAGTGTGATTCATTCTATCATTATATTCAAAAGAGTTGGATATATGCATCCAATGATCTTAGTACTTCATCACTTCTCTTTAGCACCTCATTGGCTTCTTTTTTAGTTTTTCAGTTCACGAGCCAATCTTTAAACTTCACATTTCAGTGCTTGATTCTCAGATTCTTTTTTCAGCTATTTTAGTTTTAGACTTTCTTTTATCTTCTTCAACTAATGTAAGTGCATTTTCAACTACTCCCTTAGAGTCAAGTATCTCAATGATTCTTACTTTTTGTGCCTCTTGATCTTTCTTTGCTGACTTCAATTACTCGGTGAGTGCCTTGTTCTTTTCCAAGAGTTCTGCAATGGCCAATTCAACTTCATCACTCAAACTACCTTCAGACGATGTCTCAAGATTATCAACATGTTCTTGAGTGGATTTAAGTTCATTTCACAATTGCTTCCTCACTCTCAAGGAATTTTCCAACTTTCTTTTCAAACCTTCAATCACCTCTTATGTATATTCTAGTTCAAACTCAAGAGTATCAATATTATTAGATTGCTTGTAACTTTCCATAGCCATGATATTTCCTCTTAGGTGGTTAAACCCTTTTCTCAAGAGACTAGCTCTGATACCAATTGTTAGTATAGTTGGAATAAATTAGGAAAGTTATGTACTGAGAGGGGAGGGGTGAATCAGTACCCTTAACCAATTTTAACCATTCATTTTGATCTATTACCAAGTTGAATACAATGCATAAGATGAACATAAAGTAAATATTCTAAACCATAAAATATGCAGCACATAACACATAGATTTTGGTCACGCAAAAATCCTTACTTAGAGGAAAAAACTGCGGTGGGGATGACACCTACAATCCTTCACTACTGCAGTAAAAAGGTTGCTTGGTCATAGCTAAAAATTTAACTACTTCTAATAGCTTACCCTGTTAAGAGTACTATACTTGATTAAGAGTACTAAAGAATTATTTCAATCTATCTTGTTAAAGGATTTTACAATCTCTAATATAAGAGATGTACCTGGTCAAAGGATTTACAAAATATAAGAACTTTTAGGGCCTACACACAAGTGGGATTTGTACTTCACTAATTACAACAAAATTCACTACAAAATGTTTGATAAAAGTGCATCAATCTAATATTGTCTAGACTTAGTGTGTTCTATATCTTTGTTACCTTATTCTGCACTTAGGATCTTAGTGCCATAAGCTCCACTTCATTCTACATACCTCTCCTCTACTTCACCTTTCAACATCATCATCAACTCTTTCAATTTTGTAAATAATCTTAACAATAATGTCAACCCTCTATTATGTAAACTCTATGCAATGTCAACTCTCTCTTACTATGCTCAACGTTCAAAACTGATGTCTTATACAATATTCAGGTGGTTAACTGGATCTAGGAATTCAAGAATCAATGATGGATATTAAGTGGTTAAACTTAGGTTACATCTGCAATGTCGTTTACCTTCTGAAACTTTATTGATGGATCTGGCTCATGATCCTATCCAATCATGTGTTTGAAGTTCCAATGAATCAACTAAATTTTACCTCAAATTTTTTACAATGCTTCCTACTCGGTGTCCAAATCCAATGTATCTAATTTCAAATGAAATGTTGACTCTGGAGTTCTTGGTAAACATGCTTGTGCTTACTTGATTATTTTGTACTCTCTTCTCAGTATTTGTGAATTCTCTGTAACTATCTTCACATGACTCAGTATTGTTGTGGGTCCATAAAACACACCCCATTTTGGTCCTCTAACCATGGGGAGCCCCCTTTTTTTTGGGCTTGTTGGGTCTACCCCTCTCCTTGTTCCTTGAACTAGGTTCTTGAGGGGCCTGTTGAGGAGAATCAAAGTGTTTTCAAGCTTTTTCCCTTTCAGAATTTTAGAGGACCTAGAGTCCTCCGAAATGCCGAAAGGGCCAAAAGGCCGAGCCTGGCCCTTTCAGTGTTTCAGCCTCTGAAACCCTGAAAAGGTCGAAAGGAAAAACCTTTGGACCTTTCAGTGTTTTAAACTCTAAAACACCGAAAGGGGATGAGGCCCCCCGATGTTCGACGTTTCAGCCTCTAAAATGCCAAAATCAAGTGACGTCACCCCATGGGATATTTAAGTGGGCCAAGTCACTTTTTCCTCACTTGTCTTCTTTTGCTCTTCTTCATTTTTTTCCTTCTTCCCCTGCACGCTCACCATCTTTTGTTCCTCCTACTCGCTGTGCTCTGCCAATTGCTCCACATGCCCTCTGGTCATTGCCTTCCCCTCACCTCGCATTTGGTAGGTAGGGTTTTCTTCCTTGCTTCCTGTCAAGCTCATTTTTTCATTTGTTTTGTGTTTTTTTAGTTAGGGTTTTGGCATAGTCAGGTTTTCCCACTCCTAGGTCCTTAGGGTTTGGACCCTGGGACTATGGAGGTATCACACCCCTCTTTCACTCTTTTCTTTTGTTTTTTTAGAGGTTAGGTTTTTTGCGTTGCAACCTAGTCATAGGTTTTCGGCCTCCGAAAGGCCGAAAAATTTCCCTCCCAGAGAAATTTATCACCTAAGTGCATTTTTCACTTTTGGAAGCATTGACGTTTTGGACATCCAAAATTTTTGAAACCCCCAAAATGATAAACGACCGAAGACAAGGTCATCCTTTCAGAGGTTTCAGACTTTCGGAGTCTGAAACCTTTTGCATACTTTCACACACTGAAAGTATGAAAAGGGCTTGTTTCTCCAAACCTTGTTCACCACATTTTTGGCCTTTTCAGACCCAGGCCTTGTCTTTGGCGTTCGAACATTAGAAATGGCTGAAAGAGCAAAAACTACATTTCTAGCTACTTAAGAGCCTTTGCTTCTATTTTTATTAGTCGGTTTATTTTTCTTTCTTGCCTTTTAGTTTTCTTTCAATAAAAGATACTGATATTTGAATTTTTTTGGTAGGAATTCCTAAGAAGGGAACAAAATCCCTGATGAAGTACCTATACAAGGGGAATCACCCCCATTCAAAGATTGGAAACAAACACATAGAGATCACTAACATTGACATCGAGAATGTAGACTGTGACCAGTTCCTAGTAAGGTGTTCCCAACCAACAGGAAGGTCCGAAGACTGTACCTCCTTGGTCCTATTGGGCCTAGTTAATGTAGTATCCCATCAAGTGGAAATCATGTCTTCTATGCTAATCATGATCGTAGCTAACCAGTACATCCCAGATGAAATGGTGGTTAAAAATACAAAAGGATAGGTGGTTCTAGACATAAGACTAGAGAACATAGAAAAGGTCTTCCATCTATAAAAGGGAATGGACAAATTCTATGGTTTCTATATAGAAAAGGGGCTGAGGTGGTTTAGGAAAAAATCTGGGGATGCATATGTGATCACAAATCAGGAATACCTCAAGCAACCCCTCCCAAAGAATAAACTTGACAAGATAGACCTCAGAAGGGTGTATTTAATAGATGATGTCTAGGAAACGGTAACACTAATAAGTTGAGTTTATGGACTACCTTAGTCCATCCAAATCAAGGACTGGATGATCCTAATGATAGAGAAGATCAGGAACTGCAAAGCCAGGTTCGATTGCGCCACGATCATAAGTGATAAAATGGATGAGAAATTGACTGCAGTCAAGCACAATCCAAAATTCTACATGAGTACATATATAGTGTACTTGTCATCTACATGGGCAGACTATCTGGGGCTCACAAAAAAGGGAGACATCAATGAACCAAATGTATGGCCTCATATTGTATATCTAAAACTAGTGAGAAGGGAAGATATACCAGAAGATAGCCCAGATTATAGGATAGTTAATGATTCTTTCATCTTCTCAATTATCAAATCCATTGAGGGTGATTTTGCAAAGACACTGTTAGAAGAAGCAGCCACCAAAGTGAGGGCCATAGGGGATTACTACATATAGTTCAAGACTTTCACATACATCCATGTGGAAGGATCTACCCTAAACCCAAAGAAGCTACCCAGGTACCCATCTGATTGGGTAATCATTCTAGAAATGGCCAGACAGCTTGCGGATGCATATGAGCACATAAAGCATAAGAAGAAGCATTGCTAAGACTTCCCCATTTCCCTAGGCCCATACACTCTCCAGGACATGAAAGTTTGCAAGTCTTTGGCCTTTGAGTGCTATGAGTACCCACTCCAACTATATAAAACCATCCGGGCTTGATTTGACCCAATAGGCACATATAGCCCTATCATTGGCAAGTTCTATATCCATGAGACACACCTTGAAGATCATTGGATGAACTGTGTGGATGATCACGAGGTCAGAATCAGGGATTACTATAGGATGTCCCTTACACTAGCACAAGAGACCTTGAAGGTCCAAATCCCCCTGAAGGTTTGGGAGAAATATTCATATAATGTGTTGGAGTCAATTTATACTATATATAAGATATACAACAGGCCCATCCTGAATGTAGAAATTGATAAAAATGAGAATGGAAATATTGAATTCCAAGTGAGGCATTTGGTCAGAATAATGGAAGCATGGATTAAAATGCCTTATCAAATGGATCCTATTCCTATGAAAACATTGATGGATCCATCCAAAAAAGGCAGAGGATCCATCCACAAAAGACAGATAAGAAACATGGAGAGAGGTCTACTGTACCCTAATACAAGAAGGCCCCACCTCAGAAGCCAGGGATAGTGCATGGCTATGAGCATGCAGTAGAGTATGGTCAAAATCCTAGGCACAAGGCCCTAAAAAATAGGATGACAGGGCAGATAGATCCTCCATTTGGATCATCACAGGCCACCTAGGATGAAGGCCCTTCCACATCTAGCCAATCTCCCCCTACCACTTGAGAAGGGAAGAAAAGGTACAAAAGGAGGAGAGCTTCTGCCTCTCCATGACTAGAAAATTTGCAAGAGGAACCAAAAGAGGAAGACACACCTTTGGTAAAAAAGACAAGGTCTTAGGCATCCTCTCAGAAGAGAAAAGAGAAGGAAATCATGAGGAAACATACATAGGATCCAAAAGAGTAGGACAATCCTTTGGATACCCTAGGGTTAGATGAGTTCTATATATCTAATTTTGAAGGCCTAGAGGGCTTTGTAGAATAGGCATAGGATACACTTGATTAAACAATGGGAATTGACATGGGAAAACCGATACTCATCCAGCTTCAAGTGATCCTCACTCCACCTCTGGCCCAATCCACTAATCCTACACTAAACATTCTTATCGCAGGGGTGGACTCTATCACTGGACAAGGGCATGAAACTCAAGACACCACAGTGGCCCAGAGTATAGAAGGACATAAAGCTACAGGAGAGAGTTCTACATTGACTCCATTACCTCACATTCCTATTCCAAAGACCTCTCTCCCACCTCCCATTCCTACTCCACCAACTTCTCTCCCAACTCCAACACCAACTTTGCCTCCCTCAACTTCTACTCTCCCACCTCCCATTCTAACTCCTTCGGCTCCTACTCCACCACCTACGATGCCAACATCTACTCCACCACCATGGGTCCCTTTTCCTTGCTTCATCCTGACTCACCAAGGGTCACTAAACATAGAAGCCAAGTCTACCTTCAAAATCACACTGACAACCATGACTAGCTTTAATGTAGAAGTGTTAATCAGTTTCTCAGGGGATGAGGGCCGAGATAAGGATGAACAAGATGCTACAGTAGAAGAAGAGAAGGGATAAGGAGAAAGCCACGAAGAAGAAATGCATGAGGGGGGAGGTGGGGAAGAAGGTGAACTGGGAAAGAGTCAGAGAAGGAGGTGACTTCCGGATCACAAAAATTGGCTTCAATCCTCCATGATACCCCATATGAGCTAGTTATCGCCTTTAGTAAACCTACTTGATTTACTAAAGAGATTCAACCTCAAAAATAAAATTATACAGATGATGAGGAAGGATAAGATATACATATGACATTCTTAGGGCAAGCCTTCCACCAACTAGACGAAAATATACCACCAATGACCATATCCTATGTCACCCAAGACACCGGGGGTCACTATAAGGCATAGGTAGTGGTTCCTTCTGTTAGCACATCTCAAGCACAAGTTATCCCTAAGGATTATCCACTTGAAGAGGTAGAATTAGGGGATCCAACAAGGGAAGGAAGTAAGACATTGACATCTCTAGGTCTGAAGCATGTGCTAGGCTTTA
Organism: Thuja plicata; assembly: GCA_018584345.1. Lineage (NCBI taxonomy): Eukaryota > Viridiplantae > Streptophyta > Pinopsida > Cupressales > Cupressaceae > Thuja > Thuja plicata. The sequence continues at coordinate 331,536 of MU227829.1, read as the reverse complement.
TGAGCAAGGACGAAGAGACCATCAAGTCCTTGATAGAGAAAAATGAGCCTCTAAAGAAGTTTATTTATAAGATGGTGGGTCCCATTGACCCAAGTTTCCCAGAGGCCTCATTACAAGCCTCTTTAGAAAAGAGAGCTACCCTCGATTTACCAGTAGGTGTGACTCCTTCTTTCATTTAGGAAAGTGCTAATTGGAAGAATGATTTTGAGAAGTACTAAGAAGAGTTCATCAGGCTAGTTTTCAAGCCTTACAGAGTCATTGTAATTGAAACCACAGAGTTGATTGATCTGATGGAAAGTGAGGAGGGATTGGATTCTAAAGTAACCAAATGGGAGGCTACACTCGAAGACCTCAAGAAAATCAAGAAGGAATACTTACAAATCTTGGTAAAGGTATACGAGGGAAAAGAGCTGGACAACTTTGAAACCTGGATTAAGGGAATAGCCAAAAAAATTAAGGTTTTTGAAAAGTGTCTAGCCCGCATACTAGAAAAATAGAAGGAAGTCATGGAATGGGTAGGAGAAATAGAAGGTTTCTTCACAAGTATTGGCTTAGATCTGTATCAGGATGATAACAGACAAATCCTGCACCCAATTAAGGAAGTGATATAGAAATTCAAGGATAATCTGGTAGGTGTTAGCACCAAAGAGACCTTACACCAACTATTTTATTCAAAGGAAGGCATGTAGAGGATTTTAGAGAATGATGAAGAGATTAAGTTATTTGCTTCTGAATTGACCATTTTTAGAGAGAAGCAAGAATGATGCATCAACAAGGTGAAGAGGAAGGAAATCAACTATGAGGAAGTGCAGGAAATAGTGCAGAGGCTGCGAGATACTCATCCAGAGGTGTTCCCAAGCTTATTTCTTAAACCTGGACAACCATTTTTGACAAGGGAAGTTTTCCACACTTAGCCAATTTTCTTCTGAAGGTTAATTTTGGCCTTTCAACCCTTTCGACACTCTAGACATTTTGGCCTTTTGGCCTCCAAAAGGGCTGAAATCTCAGGTTCTTGAATTTTTGGTTTTGACACTTAGTCAAATTTGTGCTTGGAAAATTTCAGTGCAGAGGTCGGTGTCTGAATTTCTGGGCTTTTTCAGTGAGGTCACCTTTTTGCATGGAATTTGAATTTAAGATTAGATGGATGCCTAACTAGAGTTCATTTTGAAAAGATTGAGGATCCTCTATCAGTTCCCACCTCAAAGAGAACCCCAGATGAATATTCCAAGGGAGAACTCCAAGATCAAGAAGAAGACTCCAGTTGCATGCAAAGATACTCCAACTTCTCTCTCTCTTCTTTCTTGGCAAGTTTGATCCCTCTTGCATGGGAAAACTAATTGTAAGTGGATTAAAAATCCATGCAAGTTTTTTAGTATGAGTTAGAAATAGATTTCTTTGAGCAAATCTTTATTTTTAGTTCATCTTCTTTATTTTAGAGTCTTTGATGCCCTAAATTTGGCATTCAGAGTTTGTAGATTGGAACTCTATATATTGTAATCAAAGGAAATGTAATACTGTCATATTCTTAATACAATAAAGATCTTCAATTGGTGCTTCATTCATGGTGTGATATTTTATGCTATCTATGTGAAATTGTTGAATGTGTGCATGCTTATTCATTATTTCAAAGAGCCAATTTTTTTACAATGTTTCAAATCTGCATTTCTATTAGTTGTAGTTTGTTGTTTTCTATCTACCTTGTTGTGACGAATGTATAGAAAAGATAATCTATTGGGCTCAATGATAAATCTGTCTCATGTGTGTGCACATCTTGGTGGCTTCATGATCTGATAGGTTTTGAAAATCTTGCATGAGTGAATACATTTTCTCTCCAAATAATTGCACCCATTGAGTATAGAATTGTGACATTGTCTGATCTATACTTTGTGGGTTTGTTCCAAATCTCTCCTTCATTTAATTTGCAAGGGAGGATCAACAATGGTTTATGACCATTAGGATTTAATTTTCAGCAAGTCATTTCATTTCTTATTACCCTATTCCTTTAAGTTATATCATAAATATGAAAGTAATCATCTTTAAAACATAAAAATTGCATCCTTAGTTAATCACAAATCTTTGATAAATTGGAAAATACAAAAAAAGCACTCAAGTTGTTTTACAGTTTGATGTCTTGAACGTACCAGCAAAGGCCCTGTCATGAACATTCACATTTATCTTCAATTGAGTAACTTAGAAGGTTGTATCATGACCCCGGAGAACCTTGGGAATAATGTCGTTATTCTTTCAAGAGAGGAAATTGAATTTCAAGATCCTAGCAACTGACTTGTGTAAAAACAATGCTCAACATAAGTGGTGCTAGAAGGAGGGCCTCAAGACTGAAAAGATGGATAACATAGGTTATTTTTCTCTAGAATGGTTTGAGTGAGTGGTTAGATCATCTCTGAAAAGAGGTGAGTTCCTTGAACTCACTCACCACCGTAGAGCTCACAGCGAAAAAGGGAAGACAAGAGAGAACTCCTCTCACCATCCTACCGAGTCACAAAACCCACTTGAAAAAAATCACACATTTCTGCCCTGACTATTCTCACAACCATAAATCAAAATCATAACTTGAAAAATTAAAATTTGCAGCAACCTCGTCTAATGGCTTTCTTCGCTAACAAACAAAGCTCACCATTAAACTTTTTTGGGCAGCTCCATGAATTTCCCAAGAATCTGGAGAAGTTTTGCACACGTTATATGGTGAATCAAGGACAACAGAAGAGTACATCCATTCCTTCAAAGAAATTGTTAACCGCAAAGGGATTTACCACCAAGATGTTGTTTTTCATCTTTTCCCATACACTTTGGGGGGATTGGTATACAATTGGTACTTGAACCTACCACAGGGATCTATCTTTGCATGGATCGGATTTGAAACCAAATTTCTCAATCAATTTAAGTTGTATGTAGACCCTGCTATGACACATCACCATTTCATAACAATGAGAAAAGATCCTAAGGAGGCCATTTCCATGTTCAATCATCATTTCCACAAGATGCATCAAAAGTTGGAAGCTCCTTACACCATACCAGAGGAAGCCATTGTACAAGTTTACCTCAAAGCTCTGGACCCCTTCACTTCATTTTTTCTAAGAAGACTCCCCCCTGCGGATAGAGATACAATGGAAAAGGTTTATAATGAGGCCATAACATTAACACAACAAATGAACCCGCAAGAAGGGAACTTCACGACTATGCCCACCATTCACAACATTGTTGCCCCACAAATAAGGTATATTAATGCCATGCTTTAGAAGCCCTAGGACAACTTTTACTAGGATCTTTTCCCTGCTTTCATCATACTTTCCCAAATACATTTTAATTATATTTTCTATTATGTGACATGCTACCACTAGACCTATTTTGTGGTTAAAAACACTTAAATACACTACACTTGGATGAAAATGCTATATTACTTATTTTGGAATTATGGTTATGTCTCTTTAAAATGAATTAGTTGTTTAAACATGAATGATGTCTACGTATCTTGGTGTTTGTTATCATAAATATCTCTATCCTAACATCTAGAGTGCAACATATTGATTTAGAAACCATTGCCTTGACCAGGTAAAACGTGCCCATGCACTAGATGCTCGACCCGGTCTTACAACAGGTGCACATGGAGAAACCTCAAGCGCAACACCAACATGCAAATTTGGGATGATCAAGGTGGCAACGGTCGAGAAAAGACAAAGGAATCATAATAAATTCTCTAAGGAAATCTAGGAAAGAGTAGGAAGTTAGATTTGTTGTCAAAATCATTTCTTTCCTCTTTCATGGATCTATTCTATGTCCAGTTTTATAGTTTCCTTTCATGTATAATAGGAATGTAATAAAAGCTCTGCCTATCTCCATGGCATGACTAGATAGCAGTTAGATGTTTTTCCTTCTTTAAATAAATCCCCTCTCTTGCATGAGAAGGAGGGCGTTATCAGTTGTAGTTTACATTCTGTTGCTTTACAGATGAATCTTGTAATCCATTTTTGATTAATAGCAAATGAAGTGTTAATCTAAAGTTCAGTATAATTGAGTTTGGATACTCACTCAAGGGGGACCACTTGGTGAGGAATCTATGTTATCTAGTTAGGATCATTTGCATATAGTTTAATTTTCCTGCATCTTGGTATCGTAATTCTGGTGTTAACACAACTCCTGCAACCAAAGTCGCAGGATAGTCTAGTACTTCCTACAGCCAAAGAGGCAGAGTTGTTGAAGCATTATAATTGTGTTCTCAAGTGTTTTTGTTTCCAAGTTGTAGTGTTCCTTCAAGAACTTTCACTTCTACATTTCCTTTCCAACATTCTTTATAGCTATAGAATAGTTTCCTTTCAAAGCAATTTGTTTCTTGCAGCTATAGAATAGTTTCCTTTCAAAGTAATTTGTTTTTTGTAGCTATAGAATAGTTTCCTTTCAAAATCAATTTGTTTCCTACAACCATAGCATGGTCTGAGTAAGAATCCTTGGTGCATATACTTTTCTGACCCATTTCAAGTAATACGTCCTTGGTTGATAAATTAAATGAGTTTCTATAAAGGAGGATAACTGCTCGGTCAGATGTCTAATCCCTGAGTCATGGTACTTGCCTAGTTTTTGATACCTTAATAGAACCGATCATTTTTGGCACCGTTGCCGGGGATGGTGTAAAGCCAAGTTATTTTACACAACCATTTGTAGAATTCAATTCAAGCATGTACATCATTTTTAAATAGAGTTTTCTATCAAAAAGTATTTCACTCTACCATCACAATCTTTCATTTATCTGTATGCATAGAAGAAGAAGAGATGCTCTAGGAAGGTACTTACCAAACTACCCCAATAACCATTTAGGAGATATCTTTGTACTAGAAGGAGATGAAGAGGAGGGTCCATTCATGGATGCAATTATAGACCTGCCTATGTCAACATCGTAATCATCATCTTCAGAAGATGATCCACTAAACTTTCACCTTCTAGAAGGAGAATTTGATTTTAATCTGTTTGGAGAAGCCTTGGCCAATCTCAGAATCCAATACCCAGACAATCAAGAATAAAATCCACTACCTCTAGTTGTTTACCAACTGCAAGGACTCCCTCAGCATCTACCTAGGATGGAAATTCCCCTACCTTTCCATTTCCCATTACTGATCAGCATGATAATCACAACCTTAAGAATATTCCCTCTTCAACACTCCCCAAATTTTATGGCCTAGTGACCGAAGATCTAGATACCTTTCTCTTTGAGTTTGACATAATTTTACGTAGTTATGACTACACCACAGATTCCCATAGGCTCAAATTATTTCCTGCAACTCTCAAGGAATCTACATTAAGATGGTTTATGGGCTTAGGTCAGGACCTTGTCCAGGATTGGGAAAAAATGAAGGTAGCATTCTTAACAAAGTATAAAGAATACTATAGGGGAAGTGATATGAGAGGGGATGACATCTTAAATATGACATAGAAGGAGGATGAAAGTATAGAGGATTATGTGTCAAGATTCTTGTTCAGCTTGTAGAAAATAACTCATCATCAACTAAATGAGGAGTCCCAAAAACTTCTCTTTTTATGGGGTATAAATGAAGGATGCAATAAAGCCTTAGATCTAATGGCCGAGGGAGATATAACCCAATCTACATGGGGTGATATCAAGAAAATATGCCTCAATTACTCAAGAGTTGCGGCGAAGAAGGGCAGAGGATATAGGGCCACAACAGGCAAAACTAATGGCACTGGGGCCTCTCAGACATAAATCACACATTTGTTGTCTGACTTCAAGCAGGAGATCATCAATAACATGGCCACCCATTTGGACACAATGAAGGTGAAAAATAAGCATGAGGAGGCCAAAGCTATTCTGGCATATTTTTGTCCATATTGTAGACAAAAGAAGAGAGATTGGTGTTGCAAGTTGGTTTCCAACATGGAGCCGAACAAATACCCACTGATTAAATGCCAATTGAAGGAGATGATGAGAAAGTATTATTCATTGCACAATGAATACTATGGGCTCAAAGAAAAGGTATACCTTAGGACCCTCTTACTTTTAATGGTCCATTTTATAGTAGTCAATGGTAACTACCTATGAATAATCAATACCCTTGTTGGAATAATCCGCAACCTCAGTGGCAGCCTTACCCAAGTCCTCAATGGAAAAAACCCCAAGGGAATTGGCAACAACCCCAAGGGAATTGGAAACTTCCAAAAGGGAATTGGAAACCTCCACAAGGGAGTTGGCAACAAAACCCTCAGTGGTAGGGAGGTCAGCAATGACCAAACCAGCAGCATGGACTCCTACAGCCACCACAACAGTTACAATAGAAAGCACTTCTAACACCTCTTGCATCCATTATAGCTCCCCCTAAGTCTACTAAACTCCCTTCCCAACCTCAGCCAAATCCTAATAATAGGCCACCAACACCTTAGCAAAATTTATATTCCGTAGACCCAAATAAATACCCTGCCTACACAATCAATGACACTCATTTATGATCAGGCACTACTCTGCCAACACCTCCTATTATAACTAAAGTAACTCATGAAAATTCAATGCCTCAAACTACTCCTTAGTCCACTCCAATAGGCTGGATGATATTACTAGAAAAAGTCCAGTCAGCTCCACCTCCCTTTCCATAAATATTTTAGAATGATCATTCTAAACCTACGGATGATGCAACCTTTGACATCCTAGCTCAACTTAAGAACATTAATGTTCATATTCTACTTTTTCAACCAATAAAGGATGTCCCTACATATGGAAAGGCTATCAAGGAGGCTTTCTTTAAAAATCCTGGTCGTAAGCGGAAAGACCCCCAGACAGTCCATGTCCTGGGGAAACTTGCTGATATCATGCTAGGTAAAATAGTGGTCCCTAAGTATTCTGACCTAGGTAGCCCGGTTGTTGAAGTTAACATCAATGGGATAGCCATAAAAATGGTTTTATAGACTTAGGATCTGCCATAAATGTCATGACTAAGGACATTATGCAGCAACTTAAAATCATTAACCTCCAAGAAACACCAACTGTCCTGCAACTCGCAGACAGTTCTACAGTCAAACCTAACGGGGTAGTAGAGGATATAGTTGTTGACCTAGAAACCTGGTCTTATCCTATAGACTTTATGATCCTCTTGTCTAAAGCCACATTAGAAGGCTATCCCATAATTCTTGGTCAACATTGGATGGCTACTACTGATGCCTTTATAGGATGTTGTTCAAGTGGTATGACCATTTCTAATGGTCAACATACTAAGACATTATCCTTATACCCACTAGAACAACCACAAATAGATTTAGCCTCACCGATTTGGCCTGACATTGGAGAGGAAGATGAGGTAGTCAATGCAGTAGCCCAAATCATGATGTTAGAAAGGGATCCTTTCTTGCAACTACATGAGGAGGACACTATAATCACCAACATTCTGCACAACCAGTATGGTCAAAATTCAGATGTCATTAATTGTCTCAGCCCCCATAACTGTTCCCTGCAAGCATTGTACTCTGATTGTGCTTTACCTCCATCTCCTACAACTGAGAAACTCTACCACCAATTTCTACCCCATGACACCCAAGCACCTCCATTAACAGATGCATCTATGGTATAACTCACAGAGAAGTTGGAAGTTTCCCCTGACCATTGCTTATATATTAATAGCCAACTTACCAACCAACAACAGACATCTTTGGCCAAACTCCTGAAAACCCATACAACAACTTTCACTTGGGACTATTCAGATATGAAGGGCTTGGACCCTAAACTATGTACTTATAGGATTTTTCTAAAAGAAGACAAACCTCTTGTCAGATAATTTGAGAGGCATATAAACCCTATGTTAAGGGAAATAGTCAAAACATAGTTGCAAAAACTTCTTAATGCCGATTTCATCTACCCCATTTATGATAGCCAGTGAGTCTGACCTTTAGTAATTATCCCAAAAAAGGAGGAAAGTGGTGAGTATGTGTCAACTATAGGGAACTTAACAATTCCACCAAGAAGGACCATTTTCCCCTTCCATTTATTGACCAAGTCCTAGATTCCTTAGTAGGAAAGTGTTACTTTTCTTTCCTGGACATATATAGTGGCTACAACTAGATCAAGATCCTTCCTGAAGATCAGGAGAAAACCACATTCACTTGCACTTGGAGAAAATTTTCCTAATCTATACTTCCTTTTGGCCTTTGTAATGCTCTAGCTACATTCTAGGGAGCAGTCATCAACATTTTTTCTAATATGTCCCATGATTGCATGGAAATATACATGGAAAACTTCACAACTTATGGGGAAACCTATGAGGAGGCATTGGTTAATTTGGAAAAATTTCTTACCTAGTGTAAGGAACATAATCTATCCCTCAACAATGAGAAATGTTTCATGATGATGCAGGAAGGTATTGTGTTAGGTTATTACATCTCTCCAAAGGGAATATAGGTGGATACAACTAAAATTGAAGTCATCATGAACCTGCCTACCCCCACCAAACAAAAGGATGTCCACAGCTTTCTAGGGCATGCTGGTTATTACAAACAGTTTATTAAGGATTTTAGAAAGTTAGCAGGGCCCATGTACTCCCTTCTCACTAAGGATTCAGACTTTTGATGGACAACATCTTGTGAAGAATCCTTCCTGCAGTTGAAGGCTGTACTTACTCAGGCACCAGTTCTCAGAGGACCTAATTAGGCATTATCATTCCATATAAACATGTATGTATCTAACCATGTTTTATGCACTATCCTAGGATAGAAAGACGAACCTGTAGAGCATGCCATCTACTTTATAAGAAAGAATTTGCAGGGTGCAGAGTTGAACTACACAATCACTGAAAAAGAACTTATGGTTGTGATATATGCGCTGAAAAAGTTTTGCCACTACATAATCGGTTACCCAATACTTGTGCATATTGATCATGAAACCATGAAGTATTTGGTAAATAAGCTTGCTATCATAGGGATTCTTTCCAGATGGCTCCTCTTGCTAAAAGATTTTGACATCACAATAGTGGATAAACCAGGCAAAACAAATGTAGTGGCTAATTTCCTCTCTGGATTATAGAATGCTGATGACCCACATATCATCGATGACAACTTTCCAGATGACCACCTATTTTCTATTTCTTCCCATAACCCTTGGTATGCCAACATCACCAATTATCTAGTTTCTCAAAGGTACCACCACATTTTTCTTCTAAGGAAAAGAGGCAGTAATTGAGAAAACATTCAATTTTTCTTGGCTGGCCGACTGTCTCTTCTACACTGGACCCGATTATATTCTAAGAAGGTTTATTTGTGAGGATTACCCTTCTGATAAGTTGGATAATGAAGAGAAATTCATTTTAAAGCAGTTGGCTTTAGTCCAACAAATGAAAAAGGAAAGAGAGTTAAGAAAGAAAAAGAATGATCATAAGGATCTTGATAATGATAGAAAAAGACATCCTAAACATCAGAATACAAAACAAACTGACAAGTCTCAGAAAAACAAAGAAATACCAATCACTCAAAAGGCTTCTACTTTACAAATAGATAAAGGTAAAAAGAAAATGGGTGAACAAAAAGATCAAGACCTTAAGATTCATAAACCTATTGTTGAACAGATGTCCAAATTAGAGATTGATTTGGAAAAATTAAGAATTGAGAAAGAAACCATGGAAAAGATGTTAGAGAAAGCCCAGATGGAGGCTGCTACTATTGAGATGAAAAAGAAGATTGATTTTTTACAATCTTCAATATATTCTTTTTCTGGACCAGAGAACAACACATCTTCTAGAGGGAAAGCTGCTAAAGCTAAAGAAGATGATACTTTTCAAAGGAAACCCCTGCATAATGAAAGGTATAAGCAATTTGATTTTGTTGGTATCCCTGGATACCCTAATGCCTTTCCAAAGGATGTAGGTGATATAGGG
>MU227829.1:288522-307413 GCA_018584345.1 Thuja plicata | reverse complement strand
AAATGAAGAAGGACCTTATCCAGTCCTTAGCAATTAGGCTTTTCTTGTCTCTGAATCAGGAGTAAAAGGTACAAGATTCACATAGACATTTCAAGCATTGTGGTTCATACAAGAAAAATCCCTAACATGATTGATGTCAGAGAATGGGATGAACTACCAAATCTAATGAAATACCTCTATTTCCTTAGGTAATAGTAACTCCATTTGATAAATAGGGAATAGATTTTGTTGGACCAATTAATCCCCCATCAAATGACAACTCTTATATTTTGGTTTGCACTGAGTATGTCACTAAATGGGTGGAAGTGCGGGCTATGAAGCATGTTAAGGATAACAGTGTTGCATATTTTTTATATGAGGAAATATTTACCAGGTATGGTTTTCCACTTGAACTAGTCACAGATCAGGGAGCTCAGTTCACTTATAATATGGTAACTACACTTATGGAGGAATACAACATTTTCCACAGAAAATCTAGTCCATATCATCCCCAAGGGAATGGTCAGGAAGAGATCACCAACAGGGAGATCGAGGCCATCCTGACTAAGACGGTTTAGTTACACAAGATAGACTGGAGTAGAAGATTACATGAAGCTGTGTAGGCTTACCACACCACATGGAAAACACCTACATGTTTCACAACCTTTGAGTTGGTGTATGGAAAGACTCCTATAATTCCCATAGAATTTGAGCATAAAACTTTACGATCAACATTAAAGCTCAATTTGGATCTTCCTGCAGCCTAGCAAGAAAGATTCCTGTAGCCTAGCAAGAAAGATTCCTACAGCTTAATTATCTAGATGAAATCAGAAAGGCAGCTTTACAGAACATAAAGTTGATTAAACTACAACGCAAGAAATGGCATGACTCACATATACGAAATAAACGGTTTGTTACTGGTGACTAGGCACTTCTATATGACTCCCAATTTCAAGAAAATCAAGGTAAGCTTATAACTCATTGGCTTGGTCCTTATGAGGTTTACAAAGTTTTTGATAATGTTATAGTCCAATTGTCTATAATTAATCATGTGCGATTCAAGTTACTAGTCAATGGACAAAGACTCTGTCTGTACCATAAGCCAGTCACTAAGTTCGAGTTCCTAGAGAAATTTGATCTTCATCCTATTGCGTTTGAACATTCTACAACCAATGGACCTCCTGCAGCTGAAGAATTTCCTACAACCAATGGACCTCCTATAGATGAATACTTTCTTGCAGCCGAATAGAGTGAATTTTCACTCCGGTCATCTCTTTGACTTCATTCAAAAACAATTATAATAAAATTTTCATTTCCTATGAAAATATCTTTTTCTGCAATAAAGTAACCATCACATCATATCCCATCAACTTTTCCTACCTTATTCACTCACGTGTTCCGTTATTATTATGCTACTCATTACTTTTTGCTCAGCACACATCATCGGATCTTTCCAAATTTAGGCATTTACGCATGATTATTCTCCAAGTATGCCTTCATTTATTGTGTGCAACATTTTTATTTCACTTGACATTATTATATGTTACATTGTAATTAATTTAGTAATTCATCCAAGTGTTGCTGTACTTTATAACCACACATGTGAGGACACCTGTCACCATTTTTTGTGGGGGGTAGTTGGTTAAATCATGTTTTTCCATAATGAACCTCACTTAAGCTATGATGTGCAGTCATTTCAATTCAATTGATGTGATAACCCAGAAGTATACGAAACTCTCTGCTAAGTTTTTATTTTCAAACAACCAACTCATAATCCCAACTCTCATTTTTCAAATTCTCCTCTGCTATAGCCCCCAAAAAAGTAGACCAAGCACTCACCAAATTTATCTAGCCTTAAGATTAGGTGGGATATAGGGTGGAACAAAAGGTAAGGAATATTGAGGATATAGAGGGAAGAATTTTGAAAAAGCTGTTGGCAGTTGCAGTGATTTGAGTCTTTGGGCTACAAAGTTTCTCATAAAATATGGGTGGGAAATCGATACGCCATGAGCCAGGGGATCACTCACCCTTGTTGTAGGATCAGACAAGTGTCCAAGTCTTTAATCATGTGGGTTGGGTTACATGTTTCATCAGACTATGTGGTTACAATGAGGTTGTGACTCTGGAATTCTTGCGCACTTACAACAATGGGGTTGCCTATGTAAAGGGGTTAAGGGTGGAGACTTTAAAAGCATGGATTGTGGAAGTTTCAGGACTTCCCACTATGGGTGAAGTTTTTCCACATGAACATGATGCACGAGTGACCAAGGCTGAGTTTTCCTTGCCCACAGACGCTGCATTAGAGTCTAGTAGATAGGGGATGAAGAGAACATATCTTCCAGAAGATTACCCTCGACTGGCTATCCATGTTATAAGGAACATTACTTGCAAAGGGCAATTTTCATACTTGCATGCTACACATTTCAAACTGTTGAGTCATTTGTGGCATGGCCACCTTGTAAATGTGCCCAATTTTCTATATTCTTTGTTAAATTTGAGTTCAAAAGAGGTTAGGAAGGGGAAATTGAATGCAACTACTTACCATGAGTTGGTAAAAATCCTGGTAGAAATATCTTTATGGGATAACTCTCCTATGGCTTAGGATAAGTTTATCACCACACCCCATGTATAGTTATGAGGACAAGGGCCACAACCCTAACTTCAAGAAATACAAGAAAATGCCCTTGATGAGGTCACACCTGATGAGGATGAAACCATTATTCCAGAAACCTTGCATAAAATTCCCTCTTCTTCAGGGGCCAAAATAGAGCAAATGACTTATGGTAAACCAAACCCTAGCCCAGGGGGTGGTGAAACCAAGGGTTCTGAGGATTTGCAAACTCTAAAATAAAAATAGAGTGCTCGGAGGAAAGAGAAGGGAAAGATGAAGATAGTTGTAGATACAGGGGAAGAAACTCCTATTTTATCTAAAAACCTTGTTTCTCCCACATCCATACCTCTAAAGAAACAACAAACATCATAAAAGCACCTTGCTACATCTATAGAAACTCCTCCATGACAAAGTGTTCATTTGAGAACACATCAGGAAGAAAAAAAGACTCACTTTCAATGACTAGTTCATCTCCAAAAGATCCAATTGAAGAGTCTTTAAAGTAACAACCACAAGCAGGGAGCCCATGTATAGAGTGTCTGGACAATATGGAAACAAATTCTGCAGCCAAGGAAATGGACACAGAGGCAGTGAGTAAAGAAACAACATGCATGGAAACAAAACACATAGAAGTAGTAAATATGCCTTCTCAACAAGAAGATGATCAAGGGAATGATGCCCTAGTTCCAACCCCTGATGAATTACCTATTGATGAGTCAGATACAATCATAAAAATAATAGAATAGGTCACTCCTGTCACTCCAATAAAAAAAACCAGGTAACACTTCACTCCATCTCCATTGACTACTTTATGCAAATGCAATATGAAAATTTAATGTGGGAATTTGAAAGGTATAGGTTAAAAAGGGAAATAGGAAGAAAACAACAAGAGGTACAACTATTACAGAGCAAGTTAGATTCATTTATAGACCTAATTCCACAATTAATAGAATGAAGACCACCTCCTAGGGTCTATTCCTTATGTCTAAAGGAAAAATTTCTGATGTATAAATTAACGAGGATTCTTAGGGATCTGCACACAAGCATAGACTCACCACAAGAATTTGCGGCTGCATATGACCATTCACTGGATTGTATTCCGAATTTGTTATGTGAACTCTACTTGCACAATTATGCTATTCCATTTGATACTAATTAGAATCCTTTGTTATTTGTTGGAGATATTAAACTATCTACTTTACTTTCTTAGTCCAGTAATGAGATAAACTATGGGGAATAATTAAGGAAATACAGGGGAATTGAACAAACTATTACACTCCCCTTATGACCAAAAAGTGGTAGTCCCTGTAGGTTATACTATGATTGGATAGAGATAGTGTATGGAATGAAGGACTCTACCCATAGAAAGAGGATTCTGGGTAACATGGAAGAAGTATTTGCAGCATTTGAGCGACTCTCCTTATCAGATGGAAACAAAGCAGCAGAGGGACTGAGACAGAGGTGGGAAAGATTAACATTGGCAATAAAAAAGGATAAAACTCATAGCCTTATCAACCTAAGATTTGTAATGCAGAGAGTCCAATGGTACATAGGCCTGGGAAGGAAACCTCGACCTAAGAGGTGGCTTACACTTTACTTTTAGCCTCCTCTTCTCCTATGGCCACTATATAGCTGTGTTGATCTAATGAAGTAGATGAGAAGTTGGAAATGAGTCGGCAGATTAAAATATAGCGCACCAATGGATATTACTAGTGTGTGGGCACCTCCATGAGTGGTGAGACTCAAGAAGGAGATCTTTGAGTACTTACAAATATTAGAAATGGTTTAGTGCCTGAGTATAGGCATTAATCTTTATAGGGGGCAGAAATGATAATGCATATTAATGCCATACTTTAGAAGCCCTAGGAAAGCTTTTAATAGGATATTTTCCTTGCTTTCATCATACTTTTCTAAATACTTTTTATTTATATTTTCTATTATGTGGCATGCTACCACCATACCTATTTTGTGGTTAAAAACACTTAAATACACTACACTTGGATGAAAATGGTATATTACTTATTTTGGAATTATGGTTATGTCTCTTTGAAATGAATTATTTGTTTAAAATGAATGATGTATGTGTATCTTGGTGTTTGTTATCATAAATGTCTCTATCCTAACATTTGGAGTGCAGCGCATCAATTTAGCAACTGGTGCCTTGACCAAGTAAAACGTGCCCATGCTCTGGATGCTCAACCCGGTCTTATAGTAGGTGCACACAGAGAATCCTCATGCGCAACACCAACAGGCAGATTCAGGATGATCAAGGTGGCAGCTGTCAAGCAAAGACCAAGGTGTCATAATAAATTCTCTAAGGAGATCTAGGAAAGAGTGGGAAGTTAGATTTGTTGTCAAAAGTATTTCTTTCCTCTTTCATGGATCTATTCTATCTCCAGTTTTATAGTTTCCTTTCATGTTTAATAGGATTATAGTGAAATCTCCACCTATCTCTATGGTGTGACTAGATATCAGTTAGATGTTTTTACTTCTTTAAATAAATCCCCACTCCTGCATGAGAAGGAGGGTGTTATCAGTTGTAGTTTACATTCTATTGCTTTACAGTTGAATCTTGTAATCCATTTTTGATCAATAGAAAATGAAGTGTTAATCTACAGTTCAGTATAATTGAGTTTGGATACTCACTCAAGGGGGCCCACTTGGTGAGGAATCTATGTTAACTAGTTAGCATCATTTTCATATAGTTTAAGTTTCCTGCATCTTGGTATTGTAATTTTGGTGTTAACACAGTTCCTGCAGCCAAAGCCACAAGATAGTCCAGTACTTCCTGTAGCCAAAGAGGCAGAGCTGTTGAAGCATTATAATTATATTCTCAAGTCTTTGTGTTTCCAAGTTGTAGTGTTCCTTCAAGTGCTTTCACTTCTGCATTTCCTTTCCAACATTCTTTACAACTATAGAATAGTTTCCTTTCAAAGCAATTTGTTTCCTGCAACTATAGAATAGTTTCCTTTTAAAGCAATTCGTTTCCTGCAGCTATAGAATAGTTTCCTTTCAAAAGCAATTTGTTTCCTGCAGCCATATCATGGTTTGAGTAAGAATCCTTGGTGGATATACTTTTCTGACCCATTTCAAGTAATACATCCCTAGGATGATAAATTAAATGAGTTTCTATAAAGGAGGATAGCTGCTCGGTCGGATGTCCAATCCCTGAGTCATGGTACTTGTGTAGTTTTTGATACATTAATAGAACCAATCACCCACATACATTTTCAATGAGTAGTCAAGCTTTGGCCACTCATACGCCTTCGCTAAACCCAATTCTGGCACAACCATTCACAACCCTACCACCATCCATCACTTATCCTGGTTACGAGGCTCATAAAATAAGGTTTATGGAGTAAAGGGTGCTACCTCAAACTGAACCTAATACTCACCTAGCTTGTGAGTTGGATGGTGTGAAGAAAACATTATAAAAATCACAAGTGAGCTCACTAGGATGAAGTTAAATCCATCCCAAAACCAAATTGGGTACCAACGTGCACCTGCTAGTCCAAATGCTTACCCCTAGAATCCAAATTGGAGTTTCAATACCTACAACAACAACAATACGCCATATAAGCCATTTGGGTAGCAGAGACCCAATAGACCATGGAACACTCGACCTAACAATGGTAGCATCCTAGTGGATAATGCTAATACTTATAAGGTTGCAGAAGCCAATTTTGTTGGGGCTTCAAATCCATGCCAAGGCAATGACGGATATGGAAGCAACTCCTATGACCACTATACTCAAAATATAGAGGCACCACCCATTCAGTTCAATGCCAAGATGTTTGATTTCCATGAGTCTACAAATGGGGAAAGTTTGGGCCCCTGTTTGGGAGAAGAAGAGTTTGTGTTCCCATTCCAGAAAGAGAATGAGCTTGAGTACTCTAAATTTCATGGTTTCCAAAATGATCATCGAAACTCCTACAATCTATAGAATAGAAAGGAACCTATGATCAATGGCATACCTCCGAGTAAACAACCAAATCCACTAGATCCTCGGGCAAGAAATAATACCATGCCACCTAGGGGCCTGAATGCTCCTCCATCATCCTCACCAAACATATTCACTAGTTACAGGAACCTGACATGGTCAAACAAAAAAATATAGCTCAGTTAAAGAATTAAAGAAAACAAAGGAAAACATATCCATGTTTGAGATGCTTCAAGGTTTCCCTTCTTAGAGAGAAGTCCTCCTGAAATCACTGGATCATTCAAAGAAAGGTACAATGACTAGAAACACAAAGACCACGTCTAACGTCAACACTTCTGATGCTTTCCCGATGATGTTCAAAGACAAGATAGAGGTACCACCATTCCTTCTCAGCCTGCAAATATTTGGGAAGAACTTACACAATTTCCTGATTGATTCTAGAGCATCATGTAATGTCGTGCCTTTATCCATCTATCAAAAACTAGGAATGATTTTGCAAACAACAAAAATAGTGGTGATTCAGCTTGACAAGACAAAAGTCAAGGTAATTGGTGTTCTCAAGGACATACATATCCAACTGGTTGCTGACCCAAGGATACAAGAATACATTAATGTGCACATAATAGATAACCCTGAGACTTATGGAATGGTACTGAGTTGAGAATGGACCAAATTCTTGAGAGGATGGTTGTCCATAGATTTCACATAGCTGTGGCTACCACGGAAAGGACCGAATAAACAAATCAAGATTGATGTTGAGCCTAAATTAAGGAGGATGATCACTGAACATAATTCTCCAATTCAAGTCCTATTTACACTGACCAACCTAGGAACATATCAGATGGATCACATTTTCATGTTCCAAATCAGAGAAGTTGAAGAACAAGGCCATAATCCGGTGTAGGGCCTACTAGAGTTCAACATCCATAAGGACATCTTTCAGAACTTTATCAATAGTATAATGAAAAGCATGCAACAACTAGGGAAATATGCAGACCTTAGCATCCTTCTACTGCCAGGGTACTATTGGTTGCATCAAGAGAGTCACTTAGAATTCACGTGCTCGAATTACCAAAATGCACTATCCCGAGTGCTAACCCAAATTGCCCTACTAGTAAAAACCCTAAGGAAGCTTGAAGCAGAGAAGGAAACCCTTGAAGTGGCAAGAAAAGGTGGTACCATGAATAAGACATATGACCTAGTGGACCTAGATGCCCCAACCAAAAGTCAAGATAGTGGGTCAGATTTAGATACCAAAAGCCCTACCTTGAACTTATTCAGTGACTGGAGCACTAAGATGATGGAGCATGTCCACCCTACAGAGAGCTACAGTAAGATAAAGATGGTGAAAATACTAAATTCCTTGACCTCAAACATATCCAAGAGATGGGAAAAAGAGAGTCAAATTCCTCAGGTAGTGACAGAGTAAAGAAGAAGAAGCCCCAAACAAAGGGATTCTCAAAGAGGGTCCTTGATGATTCAAAACCCGTGAAACAGTACCAAATACAGAAATTACAATTTGATGGGTCTAAGTGTTAACAAGGATCAGGAGTAGGAATCAAACTCATAAATCCAAGAGGTAAGTATTTCTATGCTACATATAGATTACAATTCCTATGCACTAGCAATGTTGCAAACTATAAAGCATTGGTCCGTGGAATCCTCCTATCCTACGAGAAAGGAACAAAAGCCTTGATGGTAGAAGGAGATTCACAATTGGTCATCAAACAAGTTCATAGTTAGTATTCTCACAATGATAAGGGGCTTTCAGCCTACCAAAATAGGGCATGGGACTTGATCAATGACTTTGAAGCCTTCAACATCAAGGCCATCCCATGAAGGAAGAATGTCATCATCGATGCCTTAGCTTTATCTTCCAGTTTGTTACATCCAATGGAGAAGTCCAGACTAAAGTTCTCAGTTGAACTCATTGCGATCCTGACCATCCCATATAACATCACAAATTTCCAAGTCTTTCAAGATGAACAAGACATCCATGAGTTCATCATGTGTGCAGGTGTGTTAAAAGAAAAATCATAGATGAAGAGTAGGAAGAGGCAAAATAAGAAGTTAGCTTGGAAGACCCCGATGATCAAGGAATCATAAACCTAAGGACCAATTCCATACCCAAAGGAATGGTGGAGCTAGAGAGAATTTTTGACAGTGATGGGACTGCTATGAAAAGACATCCAGACATACCACTCGATGGTAAAGAGTACGAAGTGTACAACCTTGGCACCTAAGATGAGCCAAGAGAAGTTCACATTGGGAGAGTATGTACCAAAGAGGAGAAGGAAAAGATGGTCCACCTCCTTATAGAATATTGAGATGTCATAGATTGGAGTTACGAAGAACTAAAAATGTATGACACCTCAGGCATTGTGCACAGTATCTCATTAAAATTGGATTCTAAACCATTTCATCAATGTCAATGACCCATTAATCCTACTATGGAGCCCTTGATACAAAAGGAAGTCCAGAAGTTTCTAGATGCTAGATTCATATTCCCCATATGACACTCCACATGGGTGGCCAACTTGGTACCTGTGAGAAAGAAGACCGGCGAGATTCAATTTTGCGTGGACTTCTGAAATCTGAATAAAGCCTCTCAAAAGGATAACAAACCATTCCCTTCTCTTGATGAGGTATTGCAAGTAGTGAATGGTTCCCAAATGATGTCCTTCCTGGATGTCTATTCAGGGTATAACCAAGTAATGGTGCAAGAGGAAGATAGATTAAAGATGACATTCACCACCAAGTGGGGGACACTCGCCTATTGATGGATTCCCTTCAGCTTAATCAATGTTGGAGCTACTTTCTAGAGAGAGATGGACACTGCCTTCAAAGGGCTATTAAAAAATGTATCATCATCTACATGGATGATCTGACTATGTCTCCAAAACAATGAGTTGATCATATAAGCGATTTAAGGAAGGTCCTCTAAAGATCCAAGAAATAGGGGATTTCCCTATATCCTAAAAAATATGTATTCGGGGTGACAGAAGGCAAGTTGCTTGGAGACATAATCTTATAAATAGAGATAGTGATTGAACCCGACTGGGTCCAAGCCATTCTAAAGCTAACACCGCCTCATAGTCACAAAGAATTGAAGTCTTTCTTCAGGAATATTACCTTCATAAGGAAGTTCAACAATGGTTTTTCTGAGATAGTAAATCACTCAACGACATGCTGAAGAAGAATGTTAAGATTGAGTGGACTCCCCTAGTAAGGAATTCATTTGAAGAGATCAAGACTACCATAGTCACAACCCCTATCCTTGTCAGTCCATATTACACTATTCCCTTCAAAGTATACTCTTTCACATCAGAACACTCTTGCGACGACATCCTCACACAAAAGAAAGATGGGGAGAATGAGAGACCAATAGCTTTCATGAGTTTCCCCCTTAAGAATGCTGAAGTTAGGTACCCCAACCTAGACAAAAAATATTTTTCTTTTGTCAAAGTGGTAAATAAATTCTGACACTACATCTTGAGGAGCAAAGTCTTTGGGATAATCCTCGACGCGGCCGTAAAATCTCTGTTGATGCAGAATGAGGTAGGAGAGCGAAGGGGAAAATTGATGGCAATCTTGCAAGAATTTGACCTAGAAATCTAGAAAATGAGACTAGTAAGAGGCCAAGGCCTAACGAATCTGATCTATGAAGTAGAAGAAGGTCTAGTATGCCAAAATTACACCAATCAAGGTGTGATCACCGATATATGGTACCAAGATGTAGTCTACTACTTACTACATAATCACTGTCTAGAGGGGATGAATAGCTTGCAGAGAGGGGATTTGAAAATTAAAAGTAGCTCCTACATGTTGAAGAATGGTCAACAGTATAAATGCAATTATGAAGGTCTATACCTGAGGTGCCTAGACAGACTCGAAGAAAATCAAGTCCTAGAAAATTTTCATGACAGATATGAGACAAGACACGGTTCAACTAAGGAAACTGCTCACCAAATCTTAAGGGAAGGGTATTTTTGGCCCACATTTTTCAAAGACACTGGAGAACATGTAAGATCATGCCATACTTTCAAAAAAAGCACAACTTGAGAGAGAAATCTGGGAATGCCTTTATTACCAGTATACGAGGTACGTCTGTTTGCCCAATGGGGCTTATATTTTGTTGGAGTGATTAACCCCCCTTTGTCTATAGGAAAAAATTTAATTCTAATGGCTACCAATTATTATACACCTTGGAAAGAGGCCCAGGTACTAAAGAACTGCACCACAGAGGTAGTAACTAAGTTCTTAGAGGAGCGCATCATAACCAAGTTTGGGATGTCATTCTATCTGGTATGTGACAATGCTCCCTCTTTCTCCTCTACCTCACTCACACAATGGGACTTTGAAAACCAGGTAATGCTCAAATTCTCTTCAAATTATTATCAGCAAGGCAATGAAATAGCAAAGTCCACAAACAAGAACTTGACGATGATGATCAAACATCTCCTTGATGACAATCCTCAGGATTGGCACACAACTAAAATACGCTCTATAGATAGACTGGGTGAGGATCAAGAACACTTTGGGGATATCCCCATACTAACTAGTCTATGGTTTGCAAGTGGTCTTCCCTATGAACTTTAAAATCCCAATTGTGAGATTTATAGATCAGTGCGTGGGAGGCAAAGATTGAGTGCAAATTAGAGTCATGAACCTCATCAACCTGGAGGAGAAAAAAAATTTGGCCCTGGAGCATGTGTTGAAGCACTAGGCCATCATCAAGTGGTGGTTTGATCAAAGAGCCACCATTAAATCTTTCAGGATCTCTAACTTTGTCCTCATGTGGGACAAGGCAAAAGAAAAGCCAGGTAGCCACACCAAATTTCAAAAATTATGGAAAGGCCCCTATCAGATATCAGAGATCTTGGGGGAGAACACTTTCAAGATGAGCACCTTAGATGGAGAGTTGACCCCATTCCTAGTCAATGGGAAATTACTCAAACATTACTTTGGATCCTAAGCGGGATTGCCTTCTGTCCCTTGTATCATAGTCTTTTTCTTTTTGTATTTTTTTTATTTCTTTCTTTCATTTTCTCCGCTGTCAGTCCCTTCCCTCCATCCGTGGTTTTTCCTCTCTTTTGTTAGGGTTCCTTTTTCTTTGGGTCAATGTGCCTTGGATTCATTCCAAGTGGTCCTTAAATTGGAGCATAGGTATTTCTTAGTCAAATTCTCCAAAGAAACATACAACGCAGAGAAACATTCCAAAAGTAAAAAGTGGCGATATCTATAATTGTTAATCAGAAAGATGTTTGATGCTTGGTCATTCTAATAAAAAAGTAGACTATGACACCCAAGAGCATTGGTTTCTCAGGCATTTGTTAGTTGAGACCAGCAATAGTGCATGGATTTGGGTACCTATCTATCCCAGAACCCAAGTCTAGTGAATGCAAAGGTAGGAGGAAAAGAAGATAAACTAAAAAGAGAGAAACAAGCACACAAAAGAAAAATGGCCCGAAGAGGTCACAAGTGTAAAATATGAGTAGCAAAGCCTAATCATTGCTCTGATTGGTCAAAGAAGATAGTATGAACCTGGATACATAGAGCTATCTACATTGTGTGTCTTGATATGACTCGTGCAAGAAAATAAGAAATTGTTCAAAAAGAAAAATAAAAGGAGAACTCTATTACATAGCTCTAGCCTAGCAGACCAAATGGACAAGGGTGACTATAGAAACCTCTACCGGGGCTATGAACACTCGACCAAAAGTAGAGAAAGGTTACATTTGGGATTTAGGGAAAACTTTGTCGGGGCTATGGACGCCTGACTTGTAGCAAATCTCTTTTCGGGAAGCCCTGGTCTACTTGGTGAAGGTTTGAAATAACTAACAAACATTCTGGTTACCACAGTCAAAGGTCAAGGAATGAACACACACTGGGAGACAAGTAGAAAATATCAAACTGAGAAGTCATTGAAAGAATGTCGACATGGACAACTCTTGGTTTTCATTCTGCTACAAAGTTAGAATCCATAAGAGTCTTGATGATGAATAAATGCCTTAGTCATTCCTCCTTTTGTCGGGGCTAGTTTCTGTGGGTCCACAATACACACCCCATTTTGATCCTCTAACCATGGGGACCCCCCCTTGTTTTAGGATTTTTTGGGTCTGCCCTTCTCTATGTTCCTTGAACTAGGTTCTTGAGGGGCTTGTTGAGGAGAATCAAAGTGTTTTTAAGAATTTTGGAGGACCCATAATCCTCTGAAATGTAGAAAGGGTTGAAAGGCCAAGCCTGACCCTTTTAGTTTTTTGGCCACCAAAACACTGAAAAAGCCAAAGGGGAAAACATTCATACCTTTTAGTGTTTCAGACTCCAAAATACCAAAAGGAGATGAGGCCCCCCAATGTTTGGTTTTTTGGCCTACAAAATGCCAAAATCGGGTGACATCACCTCGCAGGCTATTTAAGTGGCCCGAGTCACTTTGTCCTCACTTGTCTTCTTTTTCTCTTCTATGTTTTTACCTTCTTCCCCCACACACTTGCCATCTTTCATTCCTCCTCTTCATGCTCTTCTAGTTTCTTCGTGTACCCTCTTGTCATTTCCTTCCCCTTGCCTCACATTTAACAGGTAGGTTTTTCGACCTCACTTCCTGTCATGCTCATTTTTTCATTTGTCTTGTGTCTATTTAGTTAGGGTTTTGGTATAGTTAGGTTTTTCCCCATCCTAGGTCCTTAGGGTTTGCACCCTGGGACTGGTAGATGGATCGCTCCCCTCTTTCACCCTTTTCTTTTGTTTTTTTAGAGGTTAGGTTTTTTGCGTCACGACCTAGTCGCAGGTTTTTGGCCTCCAAAAGGCCACAAAATTTCCCTCCTAGATAACTTTATCACCTAAGGGTATTTCACACTTTCAGCAGCATCAGTGTTTTGGATGTCCAAAATGTCTGAAACCCTAAAATGCTAAAAGGCTGAATGACCAAAGACAGGGTCCTTCTTTCGAAGGTTTCAAACTTTTAGAGTCTGAAACCTTTTCCAAACTTTCACACACCAAAAACATGAAAGGGTTTGTTTCTCCAAACCTCATTCATCGCATTTTTGGCCTTTTCATACCCTGACCTTCTCTTCAGTGTCTGAAAGCCTGAAACAACTGAAAGAGAAAAAACTACATTTTTGGCTACTTAAGAGCCTCTGCTTCTATTTTTCTTAGTCAGTTTGTTTTCCTTTCCTTCCTTTTAGTTTTCTTTCAATAAAAGATACTGATATTTGCATTTTTTTGCAGGAATGCCTGAGAAGTAAACATCATCTTCAATGAAGTACATATACAATGGAAATCACCCCCCTTCAAAGATTGGGAACAAGCACATAGAGATCATTGACACTGACATCAGGAATGTAGACTGGGATCAGTTCCTAGTAAGGTGTTCTCAACCAGTGGGAAGGTCCAAAGACTATACCTCTTTGGTCCTATTGGGCCTAGTTAATGCAACAGCCCATCTAGTGGTAGTCATGTCTTCTGAGCTAATCATGACCCTAGCTAAACATTACATCCTAGATGAAAGGGTGGTTAAAAATATAGAAGGACAGGTGGTTCGGGACATAAGACCAGACAACATAGAAGAGGTCTTCCATCTCCAAAGGGGCATGGAAATTTTTTATGATTTATACATAGAAAAGGTGCTGAGGTGGTTCAGGAACAAAGATGAGGATACATATGTGATCAAAAATTAGGAATACCTTAAGAAACCCCACCAGAAGAATAAAATGGACATGATAGACCTCAGAAGGGGGTATTTAAAAGATGACATCCAAGCAGCGGTAACACTAATAAGCTGAGTTTACGCACTACCTCTGTTGATCCAACTTGAGGACTGAATGATCCTAATAATAGACAAGATCAAGGATTACAAAGCTAGGTTCAATTAGGACATGATCATAAGTGAAAAAATGGATGAGCAATTAACTGCGGTCAAGCACAATCCAAAATTCTATGTCAGTACATATATAGTGTACTTGTTAGCCACATGGGTAGACTATCCAGGGCTCACAAAAAGGGGAAACATCAATGAACCAAATGAATGGCCTCATATTGTATATACACAACTAGTGAGAAGGGAAGATATGCCTGAAGATAGCCCATATTATAGGATAGTGAATGATTCTTTCATCTTTGCAATCATCAGATCCATTGAGGGTGATTTTGGGAAGAGACTATCAGAAGAAGAAGTCACCAGAGTGAGGGCCATATGGGCTTACTACATACAGTTCAAGACTTTCACATACATCCAAGTAACAAGATCTACCCTAAACCCAAAGAAGCTACCCAGGTACCCATCTGATTGGTTAATAATCTATAAATGGATAGATAGCTTGCAGATGCATATGAGCACATAAAGAATAAGAAGAAGCATTGCTGGGACTTCCCCATTTCCCTAGGCCCATACACACTCCAGGACATGAAAGTATGCAAGTCCTTGGCCTTTGAGTGGGATGAGTGCCCACTCCAACTATATAAAACCATTCGGACCCAATTTGACCCAATAGACACATATAGCCATATCATTGGCAAGTTCTATATCTATGAGCCACACCTTGAAGATCATTGGATGAACTATATGGATGATCATGAGGTTAGAATCAGAGAATTAGGGATTACTGTAGGATGTCCCTTACACTAGCACAAGAGACCTTGAAGGTCCAAATCCCCCTGATGGTTTGGGAGAAAGGTTTACATAATGTGTTGGAATCAATTTATACTGTGGTAAGATATACAACAGGCCCATCCCAAATGCAGAAATTGATAAAGATGAGAATGATGATATTGAATTCTGAGCGAGGCATGTGGTCAGAAAAAAAAGGCATGAATTAAAAGGCCTTATCAAATAGATCCTATTCATGTGAAAAAATTGACAGATCCACCCAGGAAGGCAAAAAAGAAACATGAAGAGAGGTGTACTGTACCCCAATACAAGAAGGCCCCACCTCCAAAACTAGGGACAGTGTATGGCCATGAGCGTGTAGTAGAGTATGATCCAAATCCTAGGTACAAGGCCCCAAAAAATAGGATGAAAGGGTAGATAGAACCTCCATTTGGATTATCACAGGCCACCCAAGATGAAGCCCCTTCCACTTCTGGCCAATCTCCCCTACCACTAGAGAAGGGAAGAAAATTTACAAAAGGAGGAGAGATTCTGCCTCTCCATGACTAGAAAATTTACAAGAGGAACCAGAAGAGGAAGACACACCTTTGGTAAAAAGGACTAGGTCTCAAGAATCCTCTAAGAAGGGAAAAGAGAAGGATTTCACAAGGAAACATGCATAAGATCCAAAAGAGAAGGATAATCATTTGGATACCCTAGGTTCAGATGAGTTCCAGATACATGATTTTGAAGCTCTATAGGGCTTTCCAAACTAGGGGTAGGATACACCTGACTCAACAATGGGAATTGAAATGGGAAAAATTATACTCATCAAACCTTAAGTGATCCTCACTCCACCTCCGGCCCAATTCACTAATCCCGCACTAAAAGTGCCTGTCGCAGGGATGGACTCTAACACTAGCCAAGGGCCTGAAACTCAAGATGCCACATCGGACCAGAATATAGTAGGAGATAAAGCTGCAGGAGAGAGTTCTACATTAACTCCACCACCTCACATTCCTATTCCACCAACCTCTTTCCAACTTCCCATTCCTAACCCATCACCTTCTCTCCCAACTCCAATACCAACTCCGTCTCCCTCAACTTCTACTCTCCCACCTCCCATTTTGATTCCTTATTCTCCTACTCCACCACCTATGATTCCAACACTTACTCCACCACCACTGGTCCCTTTGCCTTAATTTATCCAAAATCACCAGGGTTCACTAAACATAGAAGCTGCATCTCCCTTCAAAATCACACTGGAATCCATGACTGGCCTTAATGCAGAAGTGTTAATCAGTTCCTCAAGGGATGAGGGCTGAGATAGGGATGAACAAGATGCTGCAGTAGAAGAAGAGAAGGGAGATAAAGAGAAGGGAGAAGAAGAGAAGGGAGAAGGAGAAAGCCATGAAGAAGAAATGCATGAGGGGGAAGGTGGGGAAGAAGGTGAACATGGGAAAGAGGTAGAGGAGGAGGTGACTGCCAGATCACAAAACTTGGATTCAATCCTCCATATTTCCTCATATGAGCCAATTACCTCCTTTAGTAAACCTACTTGGTTTAATAAAGAGATTCAACCTTGAAATAAAACTTACATAGATGAGGAGGAAGGAGAAGATACATATATGGTATTCTTAGGGCAAGCCTTCCACCAGGCAGAGGCAAATATACCAGTGAGGGCCATATCCTATGTTACCCAAGATACCAAGGGTCATTGGAAGGCACAGGTAGTGGTTCCTTCTATTAGAACCTCTCATGCACAAGTGATCCTTAAGGATTATACACTTGAAGAGGTAGAATTAGGGGAGACAACTAGGGAAGGAAGTAAGAAATTGGAAGCTCTAGGTCTGAAGCATGTGCTAGGATTTATGATCAAGGATGAAGAAACTATCAAGTCCTTGGCAGAGAAAAATGAGGCTCTAAAGAAGTTAATTCATAAGATGGCGGGTCCCATTGAACCAAGTTGCCAAGAGGCCTCATTATAGGTCTTATTAGAAAAGAGAACGACCCCAAATTTACTAGTAGGTGCGACCCCTTCTTTCATTCAGGCAATTGTTGATTGGAAGAATGATTTTGAGAAGTACGAAGAAGAGGTTATCAAACTAGTTTTTAGGCCTTATAGAGTCCTTCTAATTGAAAACACAAATTTGGTTGATCTAATGGAGAGTGAGGAGGGATTGGATTCTAAATTAACCAAATGGTAGGCTACCCTCTGTTGGTTAACATTTTGTCCTCCTGTTAGATTTGTAATCTCTGACTCTTTTAGCACCCAAGGTGAGAGAACAAAAGGATGTCACCAACAAATGGGTCAGTGTATGTTATCTATCACTGCCATTTGAATTGACAAGTATAGCTCCCTGATTGTGTTTGATATGCAATGAATATGTCTTTCTATTGATCATCAGATTTATTCATTATGAGTTTTAACCAAATTGCTTGTAGACACAAACAATTCAGGCAAGGATAATGCTTAATCTATATTCAAATCTAATATACCTATTCTAAAAATGCATATTCTACTGAGGAGAACAGAAGTAGAATCGTACATGGATAGCAAAATAGAATCGCTTACACTGCAACTTCTAACATGAAATAGAATCCAAGCAGGAATTACAGTTCCGCATACAATTGTATCTTCTATTCTGATGCTCCTAAATTACTGAATGAATAGGAGAAGAATCATACATGACGAGCAAATAGAATTACTTTCACTACAATCACAGACATGAAATAGAATCCAGCATGCAACTGCGGCTTCACATATAACTGTTCTATCTATTCAAAATGCAAATGATTCACTAAAATGGCGCAACAAACATGAGACAAAGCCTTTGTAAATAGAATCACTTCTACTTCATTAACAAGTTTGCCGACCTTTACATTGATTTATTTCACAGTATTTATAGAGTTTACATACAATGCTTACTGGAAATGATTCAACTTCCAGAATACAAAAAGACAAGGCATAAAGAGAGAACATCTCTATGATAGAATTTGAAAAGCCAATCACTGACATGGGAATAAGAAAAGACATCATAACTGTGACACTTCAATTTGAATCCTTCATCTTCTCTTTAATGACATCTGTCGAGTCAAATCCATTGGGCCTTTAATGCAATTGGCGGAAAATCCCAAACTAAATGCTTCCGGCAGAAAATACCAAATTTGCTTCTCCATTGCGGAAAATTGGAAAAGAGCTTCTTTGGCAGAAAATTGGAAAAGAGCTTCTCCATTGCGAAAAATTGGAAAAGAGCTTCTCCATTGCGGAAAATTGGAAAAGAGCTTCTCCATTGCGAAAATTTGCAACTTGTCTTCTCTTCACGGAAAATGTATGAGGGAGGTGCGAAACCCGCAATATGTGAAAAATGTTCTTTGCGGGAATCACACCTAGTAGGTGCGATTTCTGCATAATGGAGAAGCCACTACCTGTCTTTCCGCACGTCATTTTTAAGTGCGCAGGCTACTTAAATTAAAGCAAATGCTTTATTTGATCTCTTAAAACAATAATATTCCTTTTTAATAAATTGGGCCCACCTTATTATAACTAAGCTCACAGAAAATCACCAGCTAAGTGCGAAACCCGCACAGTGCAAAGTTCTTCTTTGCGGAAAATCACCTGAGAGGTGCAAAACCCGCATAGTGCAAATTTCTTCTTTGTGGAAAATCACCTGAGAGGTGCGAAAGCCGCCATGGAGTAGCCAAAATTGAGAAACCCGCCGTCTTATAACTTCCTCATTTTAGCACCAAATTGCACGTTGTTTTCACTGTTGGGAT
>MU227829.1:269047-281795 GCA_018584345.1 Thuja plicata | reverse complement strand
GACATGGGAATAAGAAAAGACATCATAACTGTGACACTTCAATTTGAATCCTTCATCTTCTCTTTAATGACATCTGTCGAGTCAAATCCATTGGGCCTTTAATGCAATTGGCGGAAAATCCCAAACTGAATGCTTCCGGCGGAAAATACCAAATCTACTTCTCCATTGCGGAAAATTGGAAAAGATCTTCTCCGGCGGAAAATTGGAAAAGAGTTTCTCCGGCGGAAAATTGGAAAAGAGCTTCTCCATTGAGGAAAATTGGAAAAGAGCTTCTCCATTGCGGAAAATTGGAAAAGAGCTTCTCCATTGCGGAAATTTGCAACTTGTCTTCTCTTCGTAGAAATTGTATGATGGAGGTGTGAAACCCACAATATGTGAAAAACCTTCTTTGCGGGAATCGCACCTAGTAGGTGTGATTTCCGCATAATGGAGAAGCCACTACCTGTCTTTCCGCATGTCATTTTTAAGTGCACGGGCTACTTAACTTAAAACACATGCTTTATTTGATCTCTTAAAACAATAATATTCCTTTTTAATAAATTGGGCCCACCTTATTATAACTAAGCTCGCAGAAAATCACCAGCTAAGTGTGAAACCCGCACAGTGCAAAGTTCTTCTTTGCGGAAAATCACTTGAGAGGTGCGAAACCCGCACAGTGCAAAGTTCTTCTTTGCGGAAAATCACCTGAGAGGTGTGAAAGCCGCCATGGAGTAGCCAAAATTGAGAAACCCACCATCTTATAACTTCCTCATTTTAGCACCAAATTGCACATTGTTTTCACTATTGGGATCGTGAAGACTTAAAGAATCGATCCATGCCAGTCTTTAGTTTGCACCTAGCCCGATATATTCAACTGCAAACTTTATTTCTCTACCACAAATGGATTGTTGACACTGTGACATGAAGTAGAATCCTGAATGATTCAATGCTGATTCTATTATTACTTCCGTTACATGAAGAATCTTTCTTAGTTCTTTTAAATGTCTGAAAATTATGACTCCCAAACATCATTCCATCTGCTGAAAAGATCATCAATTGGAGCACCATTTTCTTTGCCGGGTTGGGATCTACAACCTACCAAAATATGAAAAGACCTCAGAACAACCCACCCGACTAAGAGAAGGAAAGGCAATGATAGGGAAACCTGACAAAGATAGCCTACCTAAGAAAGACTTAGACCTAGACTCAGACTGACCAAACTGACTCCAATAATGCCAAAAAAAGGATGACTAAAAGTTAGACAACACCCTCCAAGACCTCAAGATAATCAAGAAGAAACACTTCCAAATCCTGCTAAAGGTATATGAGGGTGAAGAGTTAGACAAATTTGAAACTTGGATTAAGGGCATAGCCAAAACAATTAAGGTTTGCAAAAAGTGTCTAGCCTGCATACTGGAAAAATAGAAGGAAGTCATGGAACAGGTAGGAGAAATAGAAGATTTCTTCATAGGTATTGGCTTAGAACTATACCGGGACAACAATAAATAAATATTATGCCCAGCTAAGGAAGTGATACAACAATTCAGAGATAATATGGCAGGTGTTAACACCAAAAAGGCCTTACATGAACTATTTTATTCAAAGGAAGACATGTAAAGGATTTCCAAGCACGATGAAGAGATTAAGTTCTTTTCTTCCGAATTGACCATTTTTAGAGAGAAGAAAGAATGACGCATCAAAAAGGTGAAGAGGAAGGAAATAAACTATGAGGAAGTGAAGGAAATAGTGTAGAGGCTACAAGCTACTCATCTGAAGGTGTTCCCAAGATGATTGCTTAAACCCAGACAACCATTTTTGACAAGGGAAGTTTTCCACACTTATCCACTTTTCTTCTCAAGGTTAATTTCTGCCTTTCAGCCCTTTCAACACTCTAGAAATTTTGGCCTTTCAGCCTTTCAACCTTCTAAAGGGCCAAAATCTTGGGTTCTTCATTTTTTGGTTTTGACACTTATTTAAATTTGCACTTGGAAAATTTTGGTGCAGAGGCCCTGGTCTGAATTTTTGGACTTTTTCAGCGAGATCACCTTTTTGCATGGAATTTTAACTTTAGATCAAATGAATGCCTAACTAGAGTTCATTTTGAAAACACTAAGGATCCTCTATCAGTTCCCACCTCAAACAAAACCCCAGATGAAGATTCCAAGGGAGAACTCCAAGATCAAGAAGACTCCAATTGCATGCAAAGAAACTCCATCTTATCTCTCTCTTCTTTCTTGGCAATTTTGATCCCACTTGCATGGGAAAACTAATTGTAAATGGATAAAAAATCCATGCAAGTTGTTTAGTATCAGTTAGCAATAGATTTATTTAAGAAATTTTTTAGTTTTAGTTCATCTTCTTTATTTTAGAGTCTCTGATTCTATAATTTTGACATTCAGATTTTGTAGATCAGAACTCTATATATTGTAATAAAAAGAAATGCAATAGGGTCAGATTCTTAATGCAATAAAGATCTGCAATTGGTGCTTCATTTGTGGTGTGCTACTTTCTGCTATCTATGTGAAATTCATGAATGTGTGCATGCTTATTCATTATTTCAAAGAGCCAATTGTTTTACTGTGTTTTGAATTTGCGTTTCTATTAGTTAGAGTTTTCTATTGTCTATCTACCTTGTTGTGATGAATGTATGGAAAAGGTCATCTATTGGGCTCAACCATAAATCTGTCTTGTGTGTGCACACATCTTGGTGGCTTCACGATCTAATATTTTTTGAAAATATTGCATGAGTGAATACATTTTCTCTCCAAATGATTGCATCCATCGAGTATAGAATTGCGACATTGTCTGATTTATACTTTGTGTGTTAGTTCCAAATCTATCTATCATTCAATTTGCAAGGGAGGATCAACAATGGTTTATGTCCATTAGGATTTCATTTTCAGCAAGCCATTTTATTTCTTGTTACCCTACTCTTTTAATTTCTCTCATAAATCTGAAATCATCTTTAAAACACAAAAATTGCATCCTTAGTTAATCACAAATCTTTGATAAATTGGAAAATACAAAAAAAAGCACTCAAGTTGTTTTATAGTTTGATGTCTTGAACATACCAACAAAGGCCCCCTCATAAAAATTAACATTTATCTTCAACTGAGTAACCAATTAGGCTGTACCATGACCCCAGAGAACTTTGGGAATAACATCGTTATTCTTTCAAGAGAGGAAATCAAATCTCGAGATCCTAGCAATTGACTTGTCTAAAAACAATGCTCAATAAGTATATATAGCTTGCTCAGTGCTTGATACCTGCTTGGTACCTGATAAATTCTTGGTGCACGATGGCTATCTTGGTTGCCTTACCGACTGTGTCTTCTTCATTGTATGACTTCCTTCCTTTGATTTCTTTCACCGATATATGACTTTGCAGAAAACTAATGGAAACAAACTCTCTTTAGGAGTAATATTCATAAGGGATATTAGAGGATATAAGGGGTTTTAGGACCCCTTATAAACCCTTAAGACCACTAATATATTTTGTTAGGGCTCATAAGGGGTCCTATGACCCCTTACGACACCTTATGACCCCTAAAGACTCGTAAGATGTATTCTTAGGGGTCCTAAGATAGGTTAATGTGTTATAGGACACCTTATGACCCCTAAGATGTATTCTTAGGGGTTGTAAGGTGTCATAAGGGGTTCTAGGAACCCTTAACACCCCTTAGGACCCCTAAAATGTATTATAATGGGCCCTAAGGGGTTGTAAGGGGTTGTAGGACCCCTTATGACCCATTAAGACACCTAATATGTATTTTTAGGGGTCTCAAGGGGTCATGAGGGGTTGTAGGACACATTAATAAGTCATAGGACCCCTTATGACACCTTAAAACTCCTAAGATGTATTCTTAGGGGTTGTAAGGGGTCTTAGGGGTCCTTAAGACCTGTTATGACCCCTAAGATGTATTCTTATGGGTCCTAAGGGGTCATATGACCCCTTAAGACCCCTTAGGACCCTTAAGAATACATCTTAGGGTTTCTAAAGGGTCCTAAGTGGTCTCTCTCCCTCTATCACTCTCTAATAGGACACCTAAGATGTATTCTTATGGGTCCTAAGGGGTCATAAGGGGTCCTAGGACATAATGTGTCCTAGGACACCTTAAGACCCCGTAGGACCCCTAAGATGTATTCTTAGGGGTTGTTAGGGGTCATAAGGGGTCGTAGGAACCCTTAAGACCCATTAGGATCCCTAAGATGTATTTTTAAGGGTCTTAAGGGGTCAAAAGGGGTCCTAGGACCCCTTATGACCCATAAGATGTATTCTTAGGGGTCCCAAGGGGTCATAAGGGGTCTTGAGGGGTCCTAGGACCCTATATGAACCCTTAGAACCCCTAAGATGTGTTCTTACAGGTCATAAGGGGTTCTGAGACCCATTATGACCCCTAACAAACCCTAAAATGTATTCTTAGGGGTCCTAGGACACATTAATGTGTCATAGGACCCCTAAGATGTATTCTTATAGGTCCTATGGGGTCATAAGGGGTCATAGGACCCCTTAAGACCCCTTATGACCCCCTAGGACATGTCAAATTTATTCTTAGGGGTCATAAGGGGTCTTAAGGTTCATAAGTAGTTGTAGGAGCCCTTTTGTACCCTTAGGATCCCTAAGATGTATTCTTAGGTGTCATAAGGGGTCCTAGGACCCTTTAAGACCCCTTATGACCCCTAACTACCCCTAATATGTATTCTTAGGGGTCCTAGGACACATTAATGTGCCGTAGGAGCCCTTATGACCCCTTAGGACCCACAAGATGTATTTTTAGGGATTGCAAGGGGTCATAAAGGGATCGTAGGAAGCCTTAAGACCCATTATGACCCCTTAGAATCCATAAGATGTATTATTATGGGTCCTAAGGGGTCATAGGACCCATTATTACCTTGAAGATCAATTCTTAGGGGTCGTAAGGGGTCATAGAACACATTAATGTGTCATATGACCCCTTATGACACCTTAGGACCCCTAAGAAATATTCTTAGAGGTCGTAGGAACCCTTAAGACCCCTTACGAACCCCAAGATGTATTATTATGGGTCCTAAAGGGTTATAAGGGGTTTTAGGACCCCTTATGACCCCTTAGGACCCCTAAGAGTACATATTAGGGTTCCTAAAGGGTCCTTATATGTTATTAGTGGTCCTAATGGGTTCTAGGACACA
Organism: Thuja plicata; assembly: GCA_018584345.1. NCBI lineage: Eukaryota > Viridiplantae > Streptophyta > Pinopsida > Cupressales > Cupressaceae > Thuja > Thuja plicata. The sequence continues at coordinate 276,647 of MU227829.1, read as the reverse complement.
TTAATGTGTCCTATTAGCTCGTATGACACCTAAGATGTATTCTTGGGGGTCTTAAGGGGTCATAGGAACCCTTAAGTCCCTTATGACCCCTTAAGACCCCTAAGATGTTTTTGTATGGGTCATAAGGGGTCATAGGACCCCTTAAGACAACTTATGACCCCTTAGGACTCCTAAGATGTATTATTGGGAGTCCCAAAGGGTCCTAGGGGTCAAAAGTGGCCTTAGGACCCCTTATGAACTTGTAGGACCCCTAAAATGTATTCTTAGGGGTCATAAGGGGTCTTAGGACCCCTTAAGACTCATTATGACCCCTAAGATGTATTTTTAGGGGTCCTAAGGGGTCATAAGTGGTACTAGAACACATTAATATGTTGTGGGACCTCTTATGACCTCTTAGGATCCCTAAGATGTATTCTTAGGGGTTGTAAGGGGTCATAAGGGGTCGTAGGAACCCTTAAGACCCCTTAGGACCCCTAAGATGTATTCTTATGGGTTATAAGGGGTTTGAAAGGGCCGTAGGACCCCTTAAGACCCCTAAAATGTATTCTTATGGATTTTAAGGTGTCATAAGGGGTCTTAGGACCCTTTAAGACCCCTTAGGACCCTAAGATGTATTCTTAGGGGTTGTAAGGGGTCATAAGGGGCTAAAGGAACCATTAAGACCCTTTATGACCACTAAGATGTATTCTTATGGATCCTAAGGGGCCATAGGAACCCTTAAGACTGTTAATAATATAAGGTACATGTTGGCAAGTGATGTTTTTGGTGTGATATGAGACACTTAATGGTTTTCATTTATGGAAACACATATGATAGTATGATCGAGTTAAGTACAATTTCGGAGATACAATATTAAAATTGACTAAATATAGAAACATAAGTACAGAGAATAACAACATTGTTTTGGATAGCGAAGATCATGTATGATGTTTAATGACTTGCAAGCTTAGAGGAAGATACTATGGGATATGTATGACCTAAAGTTAAGATTGATTTTTTTTTGGTGATGATTATAGAGAGTTAGAGTGATTTGAAGACATGCGAAGACAATAGAATAGTGTAATAGGGTAGTTGAACAGTTGCGACAATTAAGGGAGCATGCGATGGAATCCAAATGTGCTAAGTTGGATTGGTATTGTGAATTACCTATACTTTGATAATACAAGAGCGCCGACATTATACTTAATTTTTGTATAAGTATTTATTCTATTTTGTATTATAATTGGGAGTTGACCAAATGATGTGAGACAGATATATGAAGAAGATTTTTTAAAGAAAAGTATGACTAAGTGTATGGATATATATGTAGAGATGACTGATGGAAGATGCAAGATCATAGATTGATATATTTTTTTGAGAGATATAATTGGACCTATCTAAGCATTGAAGATGCTTGTTTTTGTTCATTACTGAGAACACTTTGTAACAAAGTATTGGTTGTAAGAGTTGTAATCTCAGTGTACCCGTAACAGGACCTGTTCTATACCTTTAACAAGGTTGATATTCCTTTAATAAGGAAATGTACTATGTAATATTCTACTCCTAGCAGGGCTAGGTATCCTAACATGGACATTATACTTTAGTGCATGCTTAAGGGTACCATCCCCACTGGGGTTTTCCCTTGGCCAGGGTTTCCTCAACAAAAAATAATGGTGTAATGAGTTGTGTGTTATTTTCTTAGGTTCTTTTCATTTCATCAATCATATGGTTTATGTGGAATTGGTTTAAGTTTAAAGTTATATAATAATGATTCACCCCCCTCTTAGTATTACTTAATCCTAACAATTATTATCAGAGTTGTTGGCCCTTGAAAAGAAATTTTAACAACTTAAGGGAGATCAAGATGGATTCTATAAGTTTGGAAGAAAACGCTGAAGCAACACTTGAAGACCTTGACAAAGAAAAAGTAGAGAATGGTGACTTGAGATTCAATTTAAGAAGAGCTGAGGGATTCATTAAGAAGCTAAAAGATCAGCTTGAACTTTCCAGAAGTCAGAGACAATGATAATTCAGATTAGATAAAGCAACTTGAACAAGAGAATGATACCTTGAAGCTTAATCATGAAACAACAGCTAAAGAGATTCAATAAGAAAAGAATGCTAAAAATAAAATTGAAGGGGCCTTAAAGGATGCTAATATTCTGATGGGAAAAATGAAGACTAAACTTGATTTCTACAAGAACAAGTATATAGAATTGGAGAAATATAATCAGATCATACAAGGTGAACTTGTTGAGACAAAGAAACTTTAACATAAGAAATAGTGTACCTAAGAAGAAATGGTAAGAAAGGTCTATATGTTACATTTGAGTATTGTATTGTTTTTTATTGTTATGGGGGTAAATATGATGCTCTCCTTCTATCCTTAGATATGTAAATGAAAGATCCAAATTGATTAAACCAAAAGGAAGGATCAATGCATAAATGAATCAATCATTTGGAGATAAGAATAAGGAAGGAAGATCTTAAGTACCTGTGTTTGATTGAGTAATTGGAAATGTATTTTAGATTTAGATAGATTGAAAACCTTAGTTGAATTGAATAGGATAAATGCACTAAACTTTAAATATTGCAGATCAAAGAATGTTATTTTCTGGAGCTTGTGTTGAGTTTTTAGAAAATCTGAGACCAAATCTAGAATATAAACGCAGAGACAAATAGAAATCAAAATTTTTTTTCCATTCTGAGATAGTTCTAATTTTTACCCTCAAGTCAATGTCACCATTTGCCAAAATTTCAGATTATGCCCTAGGTCACAATCAACCTAAAAAGTCTCAGACTGAAATTCTACTTTCAGATCCTGGAAGTTTTCCGAAAAGGGTATACGAATCTCTGTCCCGATCTTCTGTTCCAAACCTATTCCTACAAGAAAAAAGGGGTTTGTTTGTTGGGAGAGGGGTTTGCCTTAGCTAAACCCCAGTTTTGGAATTAACCTCAAATATATAATTGAAATTTTTGGAATAAACAAAGTAAAATGAAACAATTCACCTTTTTCATGTAAAAGTCCTTGTGGAGGATTCGAATCCTTGAATCCACAAGTATGGATGCACCAATAGAATGTAGAATGGAGAATATAAGATGTCTTCAGTCAATTTCTTTGTAGATATTCAACACCAATCTTGAATGGGTTCTTGAATTGGAAGAGGCTTGAAGGAATGTAGATGGAGAAATCTTTAACAAGAGGGCTCCATGGAGCTTGAATCCTTCAATGGCCACCAATGGATCTCCTTGATGAAAATGGATTCTTGAGAAGTGCTTGAGAATGGATGAATGCTTCAATGGATACTTGGCTTGCTTCAAATCTTTCTTCTTCACCTTTGGGATTCACTCTTCAAGTCTTTGAAAGTTCTTTCAATTACGCTTGATGATCATAGTTCATGGTTAGAGAAAATGAGAGGAGAAAGCTTCCTTTCATATGAATTTAGGGCACAATCTTCTAGAGAGGCCGAAATAGAAAAATTAAATTCTAATTGGGCCCATGCCCCTAGAAGAGGACCTATGTTAAATATAATTTAGAATTTGTTGTCCCAAAGTCTGAAACAGCCGACCCAAAAGCGAGAATTAACTTTTTCCAAAGATCGACATTTGGAAACCCTACGATTTTAGAATTTAGGTCTCAGACCTAAAAAAGGTTGATTGTGACCTAGGTCAAGGTTGAGGTCAACCTTGAGCTAGGTCAAGGTCATGGTCAACCTTGATCCAAAAAGGTTGACCTAGACCCCAAGGCAAAAGTCCCAGTTTCTCAATTTGGGTTGCTAGAAATAGGCTAGAAAGAGTGGAAATGGGGCAGAATAGGAGGATAAAGTTAGATTAAATTCAGGAACCCATTCAAGGTGCTTGACATGACCCCAAACCACTTACCTAGAAGGATAAATTAGTCTATGATGGAAGTGCTTCCATTTTTGACTATATAGAAACATATTAAGAGACTTCACACGAGCAGTGAGTTGATCGATGAACAAAGAGATAGACAAAAACCTAAAGGAGATATGACTGGTGTTGGCTTCAATGAAGCTGAATTTTCTAAGAATAAAGAAGAGAAAATTGATGCGAAGACTAATGGACAAAATCCCACTCCTAAAGATCCTAAAGAATAGATCAGACCATTCAGAGGTATATGTTTTGGTTGTAACAAGTTTTGACACATGAAGATAGATTGCAGAGGTAATGCCCCTTTCAAAATTTTTTTTGGGTATTGTTTTAATTGTCATGCATATGGGCACAAGAAAGAAGAATGCATGAAACCTAATCAATCTAGATATAGAGAAGATAACATCACATGAGAATCAATAGTTAAACCCACATGTTACAAATGTAATAACCTTGGGCACATTGCAAGGTATTGTAAGTTACAAGTAAATCAGAATAGATCTCCTCCTATTTGCTACAAATGCAAAAATCTAGGGCATATAAAAATGTTTTGCAAATACAATGGAGAAGACAACAGAAGAGTACCACCTCCTATGAATACAAAGAGGAATGATAGTGATATGGGTAAGAGTCTTGTAGATTATAAAAGTGAATATGAGAATTGTTTCGAGAAATCAGAAGATAACAACAGTGTTAAGGTATGGAGAGTCAAAGAGTCAAATAAGATATTGGTTCAGGGAGAGAAAATAGATGCTACTAAATCTTTTTCTGATGCTAAAACTACTACATCAACCTAAATGGCCGATCATGGCCTTAGGGGGAGCATTGGATGAATTTACCAGATTATATCCAGCCCTTGATTCTGTGGAGTAAGCTCATGCAAGCTTGGTTATGATTTACGCAGACATTGTGGAACTTATATTTGAGAGCGCAACATTAGATGATTCATATTTTGTGATCATGATATTTGTGATTGACTGAACAGTGTACAAAGTTAATTTTATTGGGTAATGTGCATTTCTCACTTAGCGATGAATAAAAGACATCTGAGATTCGTATCTCTTCACCATTTGAAGAGCAGAAACCAAGGAGAGAAGATATTAGAGAGAAGAGTGGAAAATATAATTGATGACCGTGCAACTAAGGCATGTATAACTAAAGAGGAGATGAGAGAAGTAAGGAAGAAGATAGAAGATAGATCTTCTAGGTTGACAAGCACTACTATTGTAGCCCTTCCACCTCTAGAAATTGAACAAGTAGTTAGTCCTATTTCTATTGGAATTGATGTGACTACACCCTCACCACCATAGAAGACATTGTAGGAAGAGAGAAAATAGATTGTTCCTTAGAGAAACACAAGGTACACTAAACTAGACTCACCTCTTAAGAAGAAGAGGACTAAAGTAGAAGAGAATAAAGTTGAAAAATAGACCACAAGTGACAGACAGGTATGGAAGCCAGATATAAAGATGCTAGAGAAAAGAGCTATTGAGAAAGGAAAGCTTGTTTCAGTGAAAAAATACTATGATAGGTATGAGGAATTTGACAAACTAGTGATTGAGGACATAGTGATAAATCATCTACTTGTTTTCAAGAAGAATCTATTAGAGATAGAGGGAAGTATACCTGAGGAATTGTATAGAAAATTGGAGATTAGAAAACAAATTCCACATATTGAAGATGAGGAAATTAGAAATCAAGCTATTGAGGATATGTTGCCAGTAGTTTCTATACAAGAGAGAGAAAGAATAATGAACTCAAACCTTTGTTGAGGACTAAAGAAAGATTAGTGAAAATTATGGGCAAAAAATATGAGGAAGTAATAAAGGAGACTCAAAAGGCATTAGATTAGATATATGAGTAATATTCCTGAGAATACTCCACCTCCTAAATATACTATGCATACACCTATAGGGATTGGAGAGAGCTCTAAGACAGTTGAAGAAAATATTGAGAAGAGTGAAGTAAGTATTGAAATGCAACCATATTTCTATGTTTCTGGTGTGCCTGTGACCCTTGACACTTCACTTGATGATAAAGATCCATTTGAAGCAAATACTGACAATACAGTGGTAGATGAAGTAGAACAAAAATAGGTAGAGAAGAAAGAAAAATCAGAACAGAGAGAGGAGACAGTTGTAGAAAAAGAAGAAGAATCAAGAGTTGATGTAAAACCTAAAATTGAAACATCTACTATTCTATTGTTGGCAAGTAAAGACAAGTTTGTAAGCATAGATGTTGATAGTATGGATGAGGATGAACTGATGAGACTATCCTTCATCGCATTCACAAAGGAAAATGAAAGATCTAAGCAGAAAGTAGACAAAAATACTAAGGTAATTACTAGAGCAATTGATACTGTGAATAAACTACTTCCAATCCCTATTATGTTTCAAAGTAAATATGATGCAGAGAATCTAAAAATGGAACTAGATGATTTTGATGGTCACTACAAGTCCTTATTAAAGATCAATGAAAAGAAGGAAGAGAAAAGTTATCTAGAGAAGAAGTTGAAGGAAGTATGCCAGTCTATTTCATGGTACTTGGGCATTTTTAGATTAGCTACATCAAAGGCCAGTAGTTGTGTCACACATGGAGGGATGTTATACATCTATTGTATGAACCCTATCAAACATATGCAGAATATAGAAAACATTATTGCAAAGGACAGGGCTACTCTGAACAACATGATGGATAGTTGTGAGACCTCCTCACAATGTGTAATTTAGATGGACAGAGAGGTAAGAAAGATTTTGGATAAGTTGAATGTCTTGGATATAGAGAAAGGGAGAGTAATGACAAGATTTGGTTTGCTGAAGAGTCTAATCACTTCTAAGATATCTATTCTTGAAGTACATCTATCTGATATGGAGAATACTGAGGATTCACTAACAAATTCTATGCCCACAGAGTTAAAGGTAGTAGAGACTTCATCCTATGCATGGAGTGGACTAATACATGTTAGTCAGTTGTTGATAGAGTCATGGAATGTAGAAGTGAAGATCTTGGAAGATTCCTTTCAAGATGTTCTAAAACTTGTGAGAAAGCACTAATTTCTACATTTTTGTAAATTTTGGATACACCTTTTCCTTTGTTGTCAAAGGGGAGAAGAGAAGAGAAAAATGAGAAAAGAAGAAAAGAAGAAAAAGAGACAGTTTTGTATTGGGACACTTAGTCATTTTTCAATAAGTGTTGCCACTAATGCCAAAGGGAGAAATTGTTGGCAAGTGATGTTTTTCATGTGATATGAGACACTTAATGGTTTTCATTTATGGCAACACATCTGATAGTATGATCAAGTTAAGTACAGTTTTGGAGATACAGTTTTGAAATCGACTAAGTATAGAAACCTAAGTATAGAGTATAACAACATTATTTTGGACAACGAAGATTGTGTATGATGTTTAATAAATTGTGAGCTAAGAGGAAGATACTATGGGATATGTATGACCTATAGTTAAGATCGATTTTATTTTGGCGATGGTTACAAAGAGTTAGAGTGATTTAAAGACATGCTAAGACAACAAAATCGTGTAACAGGGAAGTTGAACAATTGTGATGATTGAGGGAGCATGAGATGGAATCCAAACATGCTAAGTTGGATTTGTATTGTGAATTACCTATACTTCGGTAATACAAGAGCACCGAAATTATAATTATTTTTTGTATAAATATTTATTCTATTTTGTAGTGTAATTGAGAGTTGACAAAATGATGTGAGACACACACA